>ML208296.1:11510-34482 GCA_004369065.1 Pluteus cervinus | reverse complement strand
TATCTCTCTTCGACTCACCCATATCTATCTCATCTCAAAGCCAGAACTTCAAGTTCGCAAATAGGTATGCATAATCTCCTATAAAGTCGCGGACTGACCCTGAACCACTGCCCTAGAATGTTAGGCTGGTTCAACTCACCAGAGGTTGACCAACAGATCTTGGCCGAGATACGAGCTATTGTGCAATCTGTGGAGGAATTGCAACAAACAATCTTCTCAATCAACGCCAATGGCAGAATCCGCGCTCTTAACGACTTGGAATCGCGAGCAGGACTTGGAGCACTGAGGCCGTTACAAAAATTTGTTAGTCCATTCGCCCCTAAATTTCAAACCATTTCTTTTTAACATGCTCAATGATCCTAGAATCCAGGGTCTGGGTTGAACCGTGCCATCGCGGTTTTACCTATCTCCGATAATGTCGACGTCGTGTTGCCAGCTACAACCGAGGAGCCCCTCTGGGTGAGGTGATGCCCCAATGGAATCCAATGATTGACTCTTGGGACCATAACGAGGTTTTACGCGCTATAGAGTTTTATAATGAGGATTTTGGGATTAAGCAGGACTATGATTTGATCGCTAGAAAGACGAGGGTGAGGAGGTGGTTCTCGAGCTAGAGGACTTGCATTGTATGGTCAATTACATTGAGCTGGAGCATAGACCCGGAAGTTCGAGTCATTGCGTGTACCTGAAGAACGGAAGGAAACCATGAGGGGAGTCGGTAGGTTACCGCATCAGCGTCGACCGAGGACTAGGGTGATAATTTTACACATCCAAACGTGAACGCAGAAGAGCCCGAAAGCAGTGTAAGTCGATATCATTCCAAGCGGCTGAGACATAGATCGTTGTTTGATACGTCCAAGAACACATAGTACAAGAAAAGGAAACACTGGATTTAGTGCGGTTGCCGTTCTTGTGGGCGGTCAAGTGAAGTGGGGAAGCTGAAAAAAGTTGTGACCGCCCATGCCCTCATCAAGGTGTCTGGATGGATCATTTAGTGTTGTTTTTAGTCCTCACAGATTGGTTGTTCGCATCGGCAAGTGTCAAGGTGTGTGGGAGAGGACCCAGGTTCTGCTGGGCACTGAACAGATGATCAGGACGATCGTCGATGAGTTACTTCAAGGGGAGGCTATGCACAATCCCCGAGTTCGAAGGAAATGGCAGTAATTCGTGCCGTATGCATCTGTACGTGGCAGAGGGGTGATGATCTTCAACTTGGATAGTTCGCGGAATAAAAATAGGATAGTCACTTACCTTACCACTTGAAATAATACTCCGTAAGGCGACGTTATCCCGTGGTTGACCATTCGAAGTCAACGGGAGTTCGGTCGGAATCAAAGAACGTTCAGACTTTGACGGAATGCCAACTCCGCACTGACGATAGTCAAGGCTCCCAACATAGAGCGACAGAGCGGGGTTCGTCGAGAGAGCCGATATGAAGCGCATCCTTGTGTGGACCGCCGGGAATATCGAGTCAAACTCGACGTAAAGAAGCTGTGAAGTGAGCGTTCGCTCGGCGTTCGCAGTGTTTTTCTGGGTTGACTTTTGTGATGGGCTAAATAAGGAAAACAGCGGTTAGGCCAGCTTTGTCTCTTCCTCATCGCCCAGCACGTCCCCGACGTTCGTTCCCTCACATTATCACGACTAGCGACGTTCTAATCTTTCTACCGCAATCATTGCCGTGCACATCGCTTCACTAGCACCATTCCCTACTACCGCCAAGTCAACAACGAGCTACCCGTACCCGGATCAGCCATCAACACGCACTGTTCTCGAGTTTCAGTTCCCGATCCAGTTCTCTTCAACGTCGTCAGTCCTTCCTTCGCCGTCGTCCTTGTCCTCCGCCCCGAGTTGTCGAATGAACCTGGGCGACTCGACGTAGAGACACAGCAAGAGCATGGCAAGCAGCAGCGCGTCGTCGACCCACACGAACCATTCCGTCAACTCAAGAGCGTCCCGCTTCTCGACACTCAAAGTTTTCAAGTTCCAGACCAAGGACAAATCCAAGCCGCCACCGCTTCCGCCAAAGGACCCGTACTACCTCAACAATAGATCCTTGGCCTCTCTTGTCCCAGACTCCGCCCCCAACTCCCCGCTATACACCAATCCCAACTTTACCTGCGCCGAGTCCTCTGCCAACACCATGAATCCGAATCCCTCCTCCATATCTCTCGTCTCATCAGTCACATCAGCCAAATCCTCACAACCGTCCGACGCAAACCATCTGCAGGTCAGGGAGAAGAAGAGCATGAGTTTCTTCAAGTTTGGGAAACGGAGCCCAAAATCACCATCGTTAAAGACCTCTCCATCATCGATAGAAGATGTACCGCCCCCTCCAACGCCTGACGACAATATTTCAATGCCATGGAATTTTCAGGCAAGGTCTCTTATCCTCGTGACTACCAATATCCTCATCTATTCCCCTCCAGCACAACATACATGTAGATGAAGGGTATGTGATTCTCTTATCTTGGGCGTTCTATACCCCCAATGTTTTTCTAGATACACCGGTTTACCCCCGTCATGGATGACGTCCCTCTTGGAGGCTGGATTTTCGGAGGAAGAAATTGTCGCCATCCAGGCACGGCGTGCAGCGGGAACATTAGCGCCCATCTCAAACGAACGACCCAACTCGCCACAGGCAATGTCCTCCCGCGTACCCTACGCTCATGTTACTGCCCCCATCATCCGCCGCCCATCACGAACATCATCACTACCACGACACCTTGCGCCAGGCCAAAGACCGCTCTCCCCTCAACGACCCCCACCACCATTACCAACAAGCACCCCATCTTCACCACCTACTCAAAATCGACCACCCCTCCCTCGTGTTCCACCCCCACTCACGAGGTCCTACTCAAGCCACGAGCAAGAATCACAGTCCCTCTATGCCCGCTCAACATCATCGCTCTCTATGTCCGGAGATTCGCATCAACCACCTGCTTCTGTGCATAGTGAAGTGAACGGGGCAGTGAGCGGATCGTACTCGGAACGACCTACAACACCACCCAGGCGCAATTTCCGAGTGGCCAATGGACCCATCGTTAATTCTCCTCCTCCTGCATATTCACATACAACCTTTCACTCAAACGGGTATATTCCCGACCAAAAATCTTGGTCTAACCACTCAAATTCACATTATAACGATCCTCAGGAGGTAGAGATGGATTCGGCTCCAGTAGCGAGCACCCCGAGCCATAGGTCCACTCCCAGCGCAGGTTCGAAAGGAAGTAGTTTGTCGCACCAGGCCCCACAAGTCCCAGAACAAGAAGACCGGTCTGCTGCTGTCAGGCGGACTGGGGGTGCACCTCCTAGATTATCTTTGCACAAGTCAAGGGAGAGTGTAGATCTCGAATCATGGAGTGCTTCACTCTTCTCGGCCATACCATCTGGTTTATCAACTGTCTCCGAAAATGGTACAGTCAACATGTCGGCTTTTGCAACTGCTCAAAGGGCTCCATCCACATCGGAAAGACGTTCAGAACGTGCAGAATCGCCGCCTCAATCACCGGTGTTTGCATCGAGTCCAGAGCCTATGTCCCCACCAGAACCACCTGCACTGACAACCCCACGAACCATAGCTCCGACAAGAAATTTGACTTTGACATCGACCACTTCGAGGCCTATCCCTGGAATCGTGTTACAAGGTGAATACGATGATGATGCACCACCATCATCAAGTTGGTCGGAAACAACAGTACGATATGGCGGTCCATCGAAATGGGAAGACGCCCCACCCACCGCGACCCCACTTTGGTCCGAACTCGAAGGTATTCTACGCAACGACCCTAGAGAATCAAAACGATACACCGCGGCGTTAACAGAAACCTATTCACCCACAATCCCAGTCAGTCCTGAACGGGGAATCTACAACAACAACAATAACGATTACTCCGACGAAGGTCGTGACTTTATGCCAAGTCCACATCGAGATGATTTCGACGATAGTCGTCTTTCGGTTGATCTTGTAAACCTGAGGCCAAGAGGAGGGACTAATCGGGATTCGAATAGGAGTAGCAGTTCGACTTTATCGACATCGACGATTACGGCGTTGACTGCTCCGACGATTGTTAGGAATGTGTCTATCGCGAGGAGGGCAGGCGCTTTTGTGATTAATAAAACACCCACGACGGCGACGGCGACGAGGTTGACTTCTCAACAACCTTCTCCTCCTTCGCCAACTGGTTCTATTGGTTCGGCTCCGACAACACCAGCGACGGCAACATCTGCGGCAGGAGCAGGAGCTTCGATGCCACCTCCATCCCCTTCATCACCACGACCACCTAGGTCGCCCGTGGCTAATGGAAGACACCATCCACCTTCACCGCTTAGTTCACATTTTGGAAGTGAAGAAGGATCTGGGTCTGGTTCGTCTAGTTCACAAGACCATCAAACACCCATAACAGAAGCAGATGGAGATTCACCACTCAATTACTATCTCTCACCTTCACCTGGTCCGGATAAAACCTTCTCGCCTAAAGCTCAAGGGTTTTCACCAACGACTTCCGAGCATCGTCTTTCTGCTATATCCGAAGCTCCTTCTTCGCCATCGAGAAGGGAGCAGCAGCCGAGGCAAAAGTCACAACAGCAGCGGAGGTACACTGTTGATGAAGCGGATGAAGATGAGGGGGCTGAAGAAGGACAATATGCCTATGTTAATCCACCTCCTCAACGACCGAAAATCGTGATTAGTGATGATCCCGAACCAAGTCCATCTAGCGCAAACACACCAAAGATGAATCCAGGTACACCGCTCCAACGATATCGCGGTTGGTTATCAGAAGTAGTCGCACCCCTAGAAGAGTTCATCGACGAACCCATCGATCCACGAGAATTCTATATCGACCTCAGAGAAGTAGCCGAAGGCGAAAGTGGCTCAGTCTACGCTGCAAAACTCCTTGTCGTCTCAACACAAACCATCGGGAGACTCAAACTCCCTCCGTTGGTCAAAGCGAAAAATATAGATGATGCAGAAAATGGAAGGGAAACGTTTGTGGCGATTAAGAATGTACCGATTTTACCAGATGGGAGTCCGAAGTTGCAGGATTTGGAGAAGGAGTTGAAGATTTTGAGGGGGTTGTGGCATGAACATATATTGGGGATTGATGCGATGTATGTGGATTTGGTGGAGGATTCGTTGTGGATTAGGATGGAGTTGATGGAGAGGAGTTTGGCGGATGTTTTGGCGATGGTGGATGAGGGGTTGGTGTTGCATGAGAGGATGATGGCTAGGTTTGCTAGTGATGTGAGTGCATTCACTGTTTTTTTTTTGGCATTACTCTGTGGTGCGGAAGACTGATGGTGCGGTTTTTGTAGATCCTATTGGCTTTGGAATACCTACGATCCCATAATATCGCTCATCGAGATGTGCGATCCGATAATGTACTTCTTAATAGTGAAGGCATGCTCAAGCTTGGTATGTCCCGTCCGTTGTCTCCGTTGTCCGTGATGCTGACATGGTCCTTTGCAGCCGACTTCTCAAGTGCTGTACAAGTTCAACCCCATAATCCAATACGATCCGACCAAGCTGGTGTTATCTACTGGCAAGCGCCAGAAATCCGAGGGTACGCTCCTTTCATGTTCCACAAAAAACTTTGGTGCTTATTGAAACTATTCTAGGGCAAACTACAACGCCCTCAAAGTAGACGCGTGGTCACTGGGTGCGACCGTATGGGAAATGGCAGAAGCACAACCACCATTTGCAGCTACAGGTCAAGTTGCCGCACGATGGCCCTCTTTGAGTCATCCGGAGTTGTATTCAAGAGCTTTCCACGACTTCTTGAAGTTGTGTTCGGAGCCTGAGGCGTCAAGACCAGATCCTGCTCAACTTCTCAAAGTTCGTCCTCTGTTCGTTTCATTTCATACAGGACGTCTTCTGACATTGTTTTCGCTTTTAATAGCACTCACTAGTCAACAATGCATGTGGTCGTGCAGTCATTGTTCAAGTTCTTGCACGGTGTTTTGAAATCGAGCGTGCTCAATTTGAACAGGAAGGGATAGTAGATCAAGGACCCGACTCGGATTAATACACGTATATACCCCCGCAGTGCACACCACTTACCTACTACGTTCTCAGTCTTTTTTATAATCTTATAGGTCATCGACGTCGCATATCTATTCTTCTTCTTTCCTTCCTTGTTTACGTGCTACAACACATTGACCTTTTCTTTCTTTCTACACCACGTTGTGTATTCATGTTCTATACCTATACGGTCTTTTACGCCATTCAATTCCTTTTTTTTTTGTTTGAAAAAGCTATCTACATTTTTTTTCAAACTTAACGGTACAACTCAGAACCAGGGTTTTTGGTTTATTATAGATGTTAGTGCTGGACATATCTCTTATGTTCATCGACTTCTTCCTCTCTCTCCCTCGTTCTCTGTTCAAGTTTACGACCCTAATGCCCATTCGCTTCACTTCGTCGCTATCTGTGTCTCTGTCTGTTTTTTGTGTTCTTCTACCGGTACCTGCAGTTGCTTTTATAACCCTTCTATGCTACCTGTGATACTCTCCACGGCATTCTTCAAACTCAAGGACTCTTGTACAACAATATCATTCTCGTCCTCCGTACATTCAGAGATGAACGTAGCCGTTTCCGCAGCAAATCCTTATGTTAAAATGTTAGTTCCGGGACTGTTTTGATAACTAATGAGGAGAATGTACCGGCCAGTTTGTTGCCATGTCCCTGCCAGAGCGCTATCGAGCAACTCAGAGCAAAGAGCTTGGTTTGAACGTCTTCAGAGCGAGTGTGCATGAGCAAGTTCAGGTTGATCGATTTCAAGAGGGTATCATCCGTGACGTTGTCGATGAGAGCAGTAAAGCATTCGCGGAGCAGTGTTCTGGACGCGGGTTCCCCTGTTTCTACACATGCTGGTAGTTGCTTGACGAGGAGTGTGGATATTTCACGGAGTTTATCGTCTCGCCAGTATGCTGTACGAAGAGTTAGGTTAGTCTGTAGGGTCATCTGTTAAGGAAGGACACGCACCTCCATCGTCAAAGTCGAGCGTCTTGTTTATAACTTCAACGATGCAAACCCATAGAGTATGGTGATCATCCTCGGTGAGCATTGGGTGCTTTAACACTTCGAGGGATGGGCGAAGCAAGAAGGACATGTAAGACGTCATCAAGCCCTACGAATGTTCCATTCAGCACTGATGTAATGCAAGGACGGGATGCTACAAACCTTGAAGAACTCGAGAAGACCAAGGTACAGATGCAAGAAGGTGATTTTACGTGGGAAGGAGGTTGCTTCGCTTGCGAAAGCCCAGTCGTAAAGACGTCGGAAGAGGGGTCTAAACGCAGCTTCGTTGAGTTTAACGACAAGTTCTCTAAATGCAGCGATGACCCGGGATTCGGCCTAAAGCGAGTGTCAGAGCGCATATGGTCAAATGGGCAATCCTTACCTCGCCATTTTCCATATCCGCAACGGTGCCTAGCGCCTCCAAGAATAGTGTAAAGAGTGGTCTTAGCATTTCCGTGATGACGTCCCGAGGCGCAGCACGGAGAACTCTGCCTATAATATCGAAATATCCAGTGACTTGCTGCTACAAGAGAGTCGGTACCCGATATCTCATAGTTACGATATAACTTACCGAGTTCGCCGATTTCTTGATAGGTCCCCACATCTCGATTACGACAGGTATAAGTGTCTTCGGGGCTGCCTTCTTCGCAATCGCCTTGACTAACTTCGAAGTTGCCGATTGCACCTTCCCTTGAGTAGAACGCTGCTCTACGTATAGGTTAAGGACCAACGTGAACTCGGCGTTACCCCAGAATTGAGGGATGGAGGTGAGCAGGCCGGTCAAAACACTGACAGCATCGGTGTGGATTGAGGTAGATTCTGAAATGTGTTCAGCTGCAACGTGGTCAAAAAGAGAATGTACAAGCACTTACCGTGCTCTGGTTGTCGTAAGACTCCAACACTTGTCTGAACGATATCACGGAAATAAGGGATCAGACGAGGTCCAAGTTTCGCGCTAATTTCTCCTGTTCAGGACATCATACCCATTGATCGCCAGAAAATGACTTACGGTAGTGGCGACAATGCAGCGAGAGCAGAGGTAGTCAACGCCTCCGTCTTGATAGCGGCAACGATAGATGGAATAGTGGTTGTTACCGCACTCTCCTCTCCAGCACACAGTGACCCACCTATCGACGCCAATGCAGCGAACGCAGGTTTGATGCGTGGGGTGCTTGCACGGGAAGATATAATGCCCCGTATTTGGTCGATGATTTGGATCATAACGGAGGTAACTTGCTGACGAGCCTCTTCCGAAATGCCCGATATACGAGCAGCAAGCAAGTCCAAGGCGCCTAGTTGGATCTGCGAAGGGAAGAAAGAATGTTTATCGACAAACTCAACAAGTCGACGGACTGGACGTACCTGTTCAGAAGATTGCAACATCGACGCAATGGCTTTAAGGAAGTCCATTGCAGACATCACACACAATGCATGGTTCAACGCCAATCGTGCTGCTTGCGTTATATCCTCCAATTTACCGTCCGACAGCGAAGTCCCAAGCGTAGCCAGCTCGATCAAAGAAGCAACCAATTCACCCATCCCAGGTGCACCTCTCAGCGGTTGAGAGGAATTAGGTGACGTCCGCAAAGCATGCCCCACAAAGATGATGAGGGCTTGTGAGACACGTTTTAAATGTACTGCTGGCGAAGCTGAGTGTTCTTCCTCCCGAATATCCAAGAAACCTGTTTCTGTCGATGTCGGCTGAACCATGCGCTTCGCCAGTCTCTGGGTCTCTTTGACAATTTCTGTCAAAGTCTATACGTCATATACAATCAGCAAAATTACCACCATGACCACAGAGGAATTTGACGAACATGAAGCTGTAAATTTGGAGGATGATGTTGCAGAACAGCTGTTGGTAAAGAAAGCGTTGTCTGCAGGTCGTCTGCCGTCTGTCGTACAACTTTGTTGGCAAGTTTTTCAACAAGAAGCATTGAGATGGGAGCTAGAAAGTCTTGAGAGCCGAGGACATTGATGAGGTGTGTATAGAAGCTTAATGCGATAGATAAGGGAACTGCAAGGGTTAAGTAATATGAAATAAACGCACTTATTTCGCCTATGACGAGGAATATGATTTGCCGCATCTGTGAATATCATCAAGAACTCTTTCGACTTCTTGTACAAATCAACAGATTGCGTCTCTCCTTGCTTGAGAGAGGAGACCATCACAGGAACAATATTCTCGATAGTCTATGTACAACGCAATGCTTCGTGAGCAGGCCTGTCGCGCAATCAGAGTGGAGAAGAACACACCTTTTGTACGACACGGAAACTATATGAATCATCACGATAGAACACATTCGAGCCCATAAAAGTGAATACAGGCATAATGTTATGATGTATCGAGTCTGGCGCAAGTCGGGCCAAACTAGCCATAAGCAACAAAGCCTGATGGAAAGTTTGCGGATTACTTGAAACTAGGAAACCCAACTCAGAACTAACATATATACAAAGAAGACGAGAAGACATACCCCGAATCAACTCGACCAAGATATCTAGCCGAATAGCACTCGGTCGTAGATTCGGAACCTCCGTGATTTTATCCGAAGCAATCTCGATTGCAGACATGAGCAACTGCTCGACGTAATTCCCGTCCAACTCTGTACCACTTTTCGAGGCGACGACCTTATTGAGAGTGTCCAATAACGCAGAGACCAGTTCAAGTGATCCCTGAAGCGCCTCCTCACTCAGGGACTCCAGTAACACAGTAAGAGAAGGTATTGGGTTAGATTCCCTGCCCATATATCAAGAACGATCCAAATGGATGAAAACAAGGGTACATACTCGGAAGAAGTCTTTGCACGTTTAACTCGTGGTGTTGTTCCCGCAACATGGGGTTGCAGCGAAGTCAGTAGGTGCACGATTAGAGGTGTACCACGAACAAGTGTAGCCAGCAGAGCCTTGCAATATGTTTGCTGTTCGTAGCTCATAAGCATATACCGAGAATAAAACACGAATTCGACAAACCGCATCGATACTTTGATTCCCAATTTCCAACAAAATCTCACAAACTTCCACTTGTCGTTCGAATTTGAGCCCAGCAAACACCCCATTCGTCAGTGCATTCGAAAGCACCTCCCGAACAGATTTTGGTGCTCCTAGCACAAATTATATCAGCCAAATTATCGGACAGTTCAATAACGCAAACCAAACCTGGTGAAAAATACTTCCTCATCAACTTGACATACACACTCCAAACACTGTCCTCTCCCTTCGTTTCCGAACCATTCAACTCCCTCACCAACGTTCCATCAAATCCAGCAACAAGCAAATCCGCATACTCCTGCTGTACCAAATCCCTCGCTTCACTTTGTGAATCCACCGATAATAGGGCCTTCAACGAAGGCAACAATAACACCACTTTCGCAGGATCCGAAATTGCCTCGATTGATTTTAAGAGTGCGATTTGACTGGAAATACTTGGGATCGTGTTGATATGCGAGAGGAGGTAGCATAAGACCCGGTGCTTGTACCTATAAACCACCAAGGTAAGCAACGACCCGCAAGGATCACCGAGGAAATGTGAAGGGAGTACGCACTCTGATTCTTTCTTCTTATCCGTCTTTTGATATCCTAAATGCTGCCTATGGAACAACCCAACAGATTGACCGTCAAGCACAAAACTATCCCGGTTCTCAATCAACCCGCCCAGGTATTTCTTCACGTCCCCTTGTTCGAGGTACTGCAAATCCGCTTTACAGAAAAAATAAGGACCCATCCCGCAACTTTCCACAACACACAAGAAAGGACTTACACTCCTTCCTCCCATAAACCACATCAAACTTATACACCGCACTAAACTTCTTCTCCGCCGCCTGTCTAAGAAGCTTCAAACACTCCACCGCAGCTTCTCTACACCTCCCTTCCGCACTCTGTAGCGCAACAATCAACGCAGGCACAATCGTCTGAAAGTCCAACCCCGTCGAAACACCTCCACTCGCATCATTCGAGAGATGCGCATTCAAAAACGCAACACCATGCTTCAACGCAACGTATCTCAACAACTCGCCATATTCCCCAAGTCCAAATCGTCCCGAGTCGCTTTCGTTCGACGATAAATCCACTTTCTGATTATTAGGACCGGAAATCAGGGTATTGGAAGCCCAAAAGCCCGCCAAGAAAGTCAACGCATCGTCCTTGAGGCTGATGAACATTGTTCCAAGGATACTCGTCATCAAAGCAGGTACGTTCAACCCCGTGTTGACAACCCTATATATCGACCGGATGAGTTGTACATATTGTACACCTTTATTCTTCTGACCATGAGGTCCTGCTGCATCCTGGGTTGGAGGGTTGGAGTTGGAAGGACTGCCAGAAAACCAATTCAAGAGAACGCCTTGTGGTCGTGGGATCGAAGCTGCGAGTGCGAGGAGAGAGACTTGAAGGTATTGCGAAGTGCTTGAACTACTCGGTTTTGAAACTATGCTCTTTCCAAGTGCAAGGTCGTCGAGACACTGTAAAAACATATTCCCAAGTTAGCCATTGCTCCTTCTCGAGAAAAACCCTCCCTACCTTGTCATAAGCATCCTTCTTCGAAGTCCCACCTTCACCCAAAGCCATCTCAAACTGTTGAAGTCCAGCAGCGTCTAACACCCTAATCACAACATCCACCTGCTGTTCACCAGACATAATCCCAACCAACCCTCTCGCAATCAAATATGAGAAAGTTCTCGTATGTGAATTACGGTCTCGCAGACTTCTCAGGAGGACGTCCAAGTGTTGATGGAATTCATTCGACTTCAACATATTCTCTGAAGACCGGTCAATCCTCAATCCACACGAGATCAATAAAGCGAACAACTTACCAGCGATGAGCTTAACCACGGCCTCATTGATACCAACCATCCTCTCAGCCTGGTCACTAGCCCCATCCCCTCTTCCCTCTTCAACGACTGTCACACACCCTTTGATCAACTCAAACGGTCCCAAACTCTCCAACCCCCCGTCCCCAAGCTTCCCCTCCAACTCCTTCACAACATCCCAAACCAACTCAGCAGTATGCTGCCTCGGCTTCGTATACACCAAAAATGGATAAACCAACCCCCAAAACACTTTTTCTATGACATCCGCCTTCACTTCTTTACCCTCTTCAGCCGAGCCCAACAACAAATACGAAACGATAAACCCAAGATGTAACTTAACCAACGCTTTCTTCGGTTTAACCTCCACACTCGGGTTCGTAGTTCCCAACGCTTGTATGATATTTGACACCAACACATGCGGGTCTTTAATCAAAACCGGGATTGCTGCATCTAACGCGCTGTCGCCAGCTCCATAGAGCAACTCGACGACTTCAGGATGAGTATCCTGCGTACGAGCGAGGAGGGCAGATGAGATTGCATCCCTTTCGTTGATGTCGAGCTCAGATGAGGAAGATGACGAGAGGAGCTTGAGAAGTCCTTTGACAGAAACGACTCGGACAGTGGAGTCGGCACTTGATGAACCCACTATGAGATCAAGTACTTTTGAATCGGCTGAGAGGGAGGTCGAAGCAGTCGATGTATGCGTCTAAATTCCCAAAAGTTTATTTAGCGCCGGTAAACGAATATATAGAATTGAACTAAACTCACAATCGACAACGAGATCGTCAATTGTTCGATCTTCTCCTTGACTTCATCGTCTTCATCATCACCATCCTCTACAAGCTGCTTCCCAGCATTCTGGAGGATAACAGGATATCTCTGCTGTACGAGTGACAATAGCACTCGAGCTGTCGCGACTTGTGTAGCAGGCACCTCTGAGTTGATGGCTAGAGAGATTAGAAGTGTTGTAGCGGTGCTGATGATAATACTAGGCGTGTTTGGATTAGAAATGAGGGATTCGAGGATCGTAGATGATTTGTCTTCGGATAACCTATCCAATTAAAGATAATGAGCCTAGGAAAACGAAATCACAAAACGTTCGCTTACCGATGAACAAGCCCCCCAAGGAGTGGACATACGACCTTTTCAACGCCAGCCCAGCGTAACGCATCCGCCAACTTCGTTTCAATCTCCCTATGATGTATAAAATGATAAGCCTCCCGCTCAAAGCATCATCCAAGTAACTCACGTCAACTTCACAACATTCTTGACAACACCCGGCGAAAACCTTTGCAACTGTTCCTGAGGTTGACACACAACAACCAATGCGTTCAAGAACTGTTCCGTCTTCACCCATTTCGCACAAGCCGTCATAGATGCAACGACCACTTCCAAAGCTTTTGGTGCAAAGTCGCATTTCTGCGACAAAGCTGCAAGGAGCACGTAGGAGCCCAACTAAAAGCCCAGAATGTTGTTAGTATCGACTAGGATGCACTAGAAAATGGACTTACAATCGCGTCCTTCGAAACATGACTCTCCACATCTACATGTTTCTTCTTACCCACACCAACCTCACCTTCACCCTCCTTCCCACTCTGTGTACCCTCCAGAATCGCAGGCAACAAAAACGCCACCGTCCCTTCATCCAACTTCCTACTCCTCTCCACAAACTCCAAAATAGTCGCAACATTAAACGCAATCAAGGTATGATGCAATTTCAAAGACCTTCTCTTCCGCTTACTGCTCCCCCTGGAAGACGAAGACGATCGAAGTCCTTGCTTTATTGTGTCCGGGAGAATGGTAGAGACGAAACGAGCGACGTCGCTATCTTTGAGCATAGCTGTCACAAGGGCAGTCCGAGGGAGTGCTTGTGCAGCTGATTTGAATGGGATGAGAAAGCTCCATGTCGTATTTGGTCTATGAAAACGGTTTAACAGGGGAATGAACCAGGGAAATGGGCGGGACGTACTTGAGATGCAAAATAGAAAGCATTTTCGCAAAATGAGGAGACTCATGATACGGCAAGAACAATCTTATGACTGCATCCACATTAAACTCATTAACCCTACATACCCAAAGTTCAATACGTTCCCAACTCAAGAAAAAACACAAAGAAACTCACCTGAATCGTCTCACTAACCACTCAAGAACCCTCCCACAAGGCGGTTCCAACAACCAAGGACCCAACTCATTCATAAACCCCTCCAATATCACATCCAACCCCTTGGCCTTTTCCTTATTCAACAAAGTCCTATCCAAGCCCTTCACCGAATCCGAAAACAACTCGTCTTCATAATCCTCCAACCGTGACCTCGTATTCGCTTTTGGCAATCCACCAGTAGCAGCTGCATTCAACATCCCAAGATACACATTCTCCACATCATCCTGCTCTTCATCGACTCCTTCATGTTCAATTCCATCCCCAGCAGTCGCAGAAGGAGTACCAGAGGAGGAGGCTTGAGAAGCCAAATCCAATTTAATGAGTTGCATCAACCCATTGACCGCCAGAGCATGGATAGACACAAGATCATACTGGTCTGCATCTGGCCCAGTAAACAGATATGAAGCAGTCGGCTTCCGTCTTGATCTATCGACCAATAACGCGCTATTAAGTGAAGCATTCTGTGCGAGTTGCACAGCGAGACTGGACGCCATCGTCTCGAGATTTTTAGCGGAGACCAGTAGACCGTAAGCGTAGGACGGTTATATTCCCTGGTAAAGGATACCAGACCAAGCCAACGGTTCGACGCCAGTCGTTTCGGGATCGGAAATCGAGGACCAAGTCGTTTTGAAAAAAGGCCACGTGCCTGAGCTGATCGGGGTGTGTTTAATCTAATCGTCGATGCCAAACAATGACGCAGATCCAAATCTGGCCGCGCGAATACAGCAGCTACCGTACAAGCTACAACTCCTCTGAGCGCTTCTTCAATCCCTCCGCCATAGCTGTAAACCCCTTCCTCAAATTCGCACCCACAAACCAAACAATAAAATACGCCAAAATTCCTCCAAACACCTCAATCGTCTCATACCTCGTCACCTTCTTCCTCGCCCCATCCACATCAACCTCCACCTCCGTCAACATCTGCCACCTCTCCGCATTCATCAACCACCTCGGAAACTCCACATTCTCCCAAGCACACCTATAATTCTCATGATCCAACACCGTGATAATCTCAAACGCAGATTGAGATTGAAGTAACCCCGGTTTTGAAAAAGTAGGTGGAACGTGGACGGGTGAAATGAGTAAGTGTTGGCCTTCATTTGGTGTCATTTGGAGTTGGGCAGGTAGAGGTTGACGTGATTGATCGGTTAGTTGTTGGTTTCGACTGTAGTACGACGTTATCATCATTTGTACTCATCGTTACACCCGTAAATGGACTCACACAAACGGATTCCTACGAAGTCACCACTGGCATTAGCACTAGACCCGCTCACCAAAACAAAATAAACTCACCACTCCTCATACCCACCCCAATCCATCAAAACTTTCCACACCTTCTCCCTCGGTGCATCGATATCAATAGATGCTTGAAGTGCAAAAACACCACTCTCTGCGAGAGGTGGGACTTTCCGTGAGCTCGAAGTCGAAGTCGACATCTTATAATGCCTTGTTTGTACTTTTAGTTGAGCTTCAGCTTCGTACGGAAGACGACGTGAAAGTAAGAACAAGAGCAAGAGGACTTGGGGGTGGATCTGAGACGAGTGAGGCAGGCGAGGCCAGTGTCTTGATCTTCTACTCCCACGTGGAGTTTTGATGAAAGAAAGCGCTCGGCGTGGTTGGTGTATAACATGCCAGGCCTCCTCGTACTACACCGTCCAAAACTCAAACTCAAACTCAACCCACCCAACAACCCAGCAATTGAAGGATTTTGAATAACAATAATAAAAAATATACAACTCAGCTAGCCCACATTCTACAAAAAAAAAGTAATAGCTACCGTGAGGCTAACAAAGAATAAATACGTACTCGAAACAAAAGGAAAAAGAGCTAAGGAAGAGGAGGAAAGGAGTCATGCAAGGTGCATTAATTATATATAAAAAGACGAAAAACGGAATGAGGAACAGCGTTAACAACACAAGGCCAAGGGAAAGAGCTCAAGAACAATTGCGAGAGGATCCGGAAGAAACTAGACCGTAAATCGTGAATGTACCTGGTATGCAAACTGTACCGTGTATACGTGAACACGTACGTGTTCATGCATGAGTACTTACTCCCATCCGTCAACCAGACAAAAAAAAATTGAGAAACAAACACCGAAGCGCGTACGAAGAAACAGGAAGAAAAAACAGGAGATTCAAACAACGGAAAAACAAAAAGGGAAAGAATTTTATAAAAGAAACAAGGGAAAACGTAAGGGCTACAGTGGTTGTAAAATCGAAAATGACAACTGAACCAGTGAGGAGAGCAAGGGGCCCACTATACCCCCTTCAGCGAGGGTAGGACAGGGCGAGTGAGGTGGGGGTAACGATGTAAAGGAAGATGGGGGTAACAATGTCAAGGAAGGTGATAAAAAATGAAAAATGAAACAAGTCCATGCTTTGCAATTGGATAATAAAATGATTGAGAGTAACACTGAGGTGGACAGAGACTTTTTTCCTCGAGCGACCTAAACCTGTTATAGCTAGCGCTGGAGAGAGATGTAAATTGTGTGGGCGAGGTGTCTCGGGAAGTTACAATGGAATGCGATGCGATGCGAATGGATGAGAAGAAAAGCGGGGGGAGGGTGTAAAATGAAATGACGAAAAAGCGACCCGAGAGTATATGCGTGTGTATACGATGCGAGAGAAAGTGCGGTGACCATGACGGAATGGAATAACATTAAAACGTCCGAGAAAGAAACTTGTTATGTTATGAATGCGGTGTGGGGGATGCATACACTGTACAGATGAATCGAATGACCATCGGTCTTGAGAGCTTGAGAGAAAAGGCCGTATCTATGCGCGCCGGATAGACGAGCAAGGGTGGGGTGAGAGGGTACTTTACGCCCCTTCCTCCTCCGGAATCGAATCCAACGAAGACTGTGACCTCTTATGCATATTCCTCCTTGCAGCAGTTACAACCAAAGGTGGCAATAACGCGGGTGGTCCAGCATTCATCGCGATGGGGGTGGGCGCCGCCACAGGAGGGGATGGCGTACGTCGTCCATTGACATTCGCGTTGGAGACCGCAGACGCAGACGCAGGGGCGGAGGTCGTCAACGACATCCCAGTCGGGACCGCAATCCCCTTGGGCAACTTCCCATCCGACGAATAAAACAAAAACGGTTCTTCCGCATCCTCCGCCACCGCCGGCTTACTGACGCTCTTATTACTACCCTTCCCAGCAGCGACGAGGGAAGCCGGAACAGTTTGATACAACACCGAGGATCCAGTGGCTGTCGACGGCATAGTCCCCGAAGAAGACATCGTCGGTCCAAGTGAACCCAGATTAAGCCCGGACGCGCTCCTGGTTTGTCTATGACCAATATTATGACGAGGGCCTGATGATGCCTTTGAGTTCGCAATAGATAACGACTGCGGCTGATGCTGGTGCTTATGAATCTGCTGATGTGATCCAAACCCGGAAGAGAACGGTGGTGGTGGTCCAACCATGGCCACAGTTGATCCCGTTCCCATTCCCATACCCGATGTGGTCGTTGTCGTCGAAGCAATAGGACCACGCGTATATGCATTAGAAGATCCCAAAGAAGCTGCTGTTCCTGCTTCCTTGAGCTTGTTCGTGTGTGTTGTTCCCGTAATAGCTGCCGTGGAAGAAGGGGAAGTATGAACGTTAACGCCTGTTATTGTTTTTGATAATGCCGCTGATGGCTGTGATGTTGGTGGCGTTCTTGGTGAAGGTCCTACCATCATGCCCGCATGATGCGTTGGGCCAGATGATGATCTAAATGAGGGAGTAGAGTACAAGGTAGTAGGAGTGGAATCCAGCAATGCGGGATTAGGAGGCAGAGTGGGCGGGGAAGATCGGTGTTTCGGTTGCGGGTGTCGGTAATCCTCGGACTGGTGGCGACGATGCTGGTGATGTTGAGGACGAAGGTGGGGAGCAAAAGAGGAACGAGGGGAGGTCGGTGAAGCCTGTTGAATATTGAATGAGACAGGGTTAAAAATCGGAAATATACATGACAGTGAGAGCCAAGACTAAAGAAACTGTTACTCACAACTCCGGTACTGCCCTTTCTCTTCGCGGTCTGTTCTAGAATGAATTCCATTCGAGACCAGCGCTCCTTCTCAGCTCTGGCTCTCTCATTGAGGCCGGCTGAGGCGGAGGATGGCGGAGCGAATTCGAAATAGCTTGAAGTCTGAATAATAGGACCCAACATATTGGTGGTGCGATTGACGATAGCGTAGAGTCGATGCGAGTATGTCTGAGAGGAATGGAAATTTGCTGGCGAGACGTTCAGAAACGAACAAGGGTATGAAGTGGGCGGCGGTCTGTGGCGAAAGTGGCGGTATATAACGAGAGGGCGTATACCCGAATGCTGTAACTTATATCAAACCTTCTGTTGGCGGGATGCTGTATCTAACAGCAAGAGCAGGTGTGTGGTATGAGGCGACGAATACTGAGTCGAAACAGGAGGAAGACGACGATGACGATGATGGGCTGCGGATAAAACGTTGATGGCCGACGCGAAAAAATATGATTTATGAAGGATATTGATAAAGCGTCGCTTGTGGGAATGCTGGTTCCTTGTTCTTGGCCTTGTGACGTGTTGTGCTTTTGTGCTCTTAATTGATGAGATGAGATAGGAAAAATTGCACCCAGGAGTTATACAACAGAGCGAGCAAATGCGAAAGGTCGAAGAGAACAAAAAGCGAAAGGCTAGAAAGCGGGGCGAATCGGTGGGACGAAGAAAGCCTGTTTGTCTTCGTATGTTGTGGGCTGGAGAAGAGGGGCAAAGAAAGCGATTGGGAGAACAAGTCGAAGGATAAGCAGGAAGCCGGGGGGCCGGGAAAGGATCCATGAAGTCATATCCCGATATGGCAATTGCAAATAGCCATCAAATGCCAATTCTGCAGCCTGGAAACCAATTCATCTATTCCCTGACCCCTGGGCCTTAGCCCACAGCGCTAGCCACCCAACCATGCGTATCCTGCCACGAAACAAACCCAACGATCCGCCGCATCGTCCTTGTCGACCTCGTTACAACGGCCAGGGTAAACACACCCGGGCCACATCCTCTCCCAATCGAATCCAAAAAGTCGCAGTGTAGAATAGTAACCAACATCGCGAAATCGCATGGGTTACCCCCACCACGCGCGCCACGCGATTACTCGTACATGTCGACGCCCTAAAACCGTTTGGGTGGTCTCATACTCAGGCTCTCCCTTACAACCTGCCGACAAACACTGAAATAAAACCGTTCGAATATTCTATATGCCCATGAGATCCTTACCATGGGCAAAATTCGAATTGGTAGACCTCCACGGTTGTGGTGTACAGGCACCTTAGAAGCACCACCGACGGTCGACGCAGAAGGCCCCCGTCTTATTCTTCCCATGCCCGCTCGACTCGGACATCGATTTTTACCCACCAAGATAATGAATTAGAAGCACGCATGTGCAGACTTGGCCATTAGACTTGGCCATAGGATCGAGCTCCGCCGAGTGGTCCCAGCCGACCATGACCAGTCAATTCGATGCTCGAGGTGGTGATATGCACAGCTCTGCCTGCTGTGTCTCTAAGACCGTTGACTTGCACAATTGCAAATAACGACCCCTCCGTCTTCATTTCCAATCGGATGGAGTCAAGTCATAACTGCGGCGAAGCAAGCTAGCTATAGTCATCTAGACATTCGAATTCCAAACGATCATGACTCGTTGGTGCAAGCAATTTGAATCCAAATTTGATTCAACTTAAACTCCTATGATACGAGCGTTTCCGCTTTAAGCGGAGGCCCACTCTACGTGCTCATGAAAGTCGTGAAAATTCATAACTACTCTCTAGTACAGTACAACATGACTACCATCAGCGTGTACAGTCCTATTACACCTACATGCTACATCTCGTTTCTCGGAGGGCTCCCCCTGAGGTCGCGCGCGTCGTCCGGAGTCGAAACATCACCAAGTGTCTACTCTCTAACAAATAAAAAGTTCAAAGCGAGTCCCAACCCCCAATCCAATCACTTAGCAAAATCATACGCGGATTCACCCAACTCAACATCATCCATCCCTCTCCCCTCCGCTCTTGGATCCGAACGTAACCTCAATCCAGGTACATAATGCATCGCCCAGAGTATCCCCATCTATAACCGTCATCGTCAGCTTTCAGATCAACAAGAATACGCAGTGTACCACAGGCGGGTACACTGACTGAAAAACATCTCGAGAGATGAAGAAGAAAATCGTACTCACAGTAACAACAAACGCATAACTAAACCCAGCCGCCGAATCCGCCAACTGATAAGCCAACTGAATCCAATGTCCATCCAACCATCCTCCTTTGATATTCGTGGTGTGATCATAAGCAGCTACACTTCGTTGTGCGAATATTCCAGTAAGGAGGTTTCCTAGTATTCCTCCGATTCCGTGGGATGCGAAGATCTATGGAAGGTACAAGTGGCATGTCGTATCAGTTAGTTAAGTGAAAGGGGTTGGGACTTACGTCCAAGGTATCGTCAACTCCAAGTATATATTTGAGCTGGGTAGCAAAGTTGCATACCGTACCCGCTAGAAAACCGAATAACAAGGAGGCAGCTGTAAAGCATTATATAAATAAAAGGGAGGAGGAGACGGTAAATCTAACTCACGAACGCCAACATATCCAGCACCTGGTGTAATCGCAATAAGACCTGCAATAGCACCAGAACAAAAACTAACAGCATGCCACCTCTGTTGAACCCGATAATCCTAACCCCCCCAAAAAAAACAATTAAAGTCCATTCCACAACCAAAAAGCCATTGATCACTCACCCAAATCATCCAAGTTAACCCACCTGCACTAGCCGAAATCGTCGTAACCACAACCGCATTAACCGCCTTCAAATTCGCACCCAACGCAGTCCCTCCATTGAACCCAAACCATCCAAACCAAAAGAACGCCGTCCCCAAAATCACATACGTATTATTATGAGGTTCAAACGCTTCCCTCCCATACCCAAGTCGTGGTTTTAGGTATAAGGATATAGCCAGAGCTGCTGCACCGGAGGATACGTGTACGGGTGTTCCTCCTGCGAAATCTAAGCCACCAAGTTGGTTTGACCATCCAGAGGGGTTCCAGGTCCAACAAGCGATTGGGTCATAGACTATAGTTGTCCAGATGAAGGTGAAGACGAGGAGTGGGCCAATTCGCCCGCGTTCGGCGATTGCGCCTGCGGCGAGGGCTGCACTATAAGCAAGGGTAGGTTAGAAAGGAAGGAGGGGGAGTGAGAGAGAGGTGGTGCGTACGTTATTGCAGCAAACATCATTTGGTAGACGCAGAAAAGAAGGGAAGGAATGCGTTCGTTGACTATTGAAGGTGCTTCGAGGACGTTCCGAAGGGCAAAGTAACCTATCCGTACCAGATCAGCTCGAAAACGGAACGAAGGAGAAGAGTGTACACACGCAGGTCGCCAATGTACCGACTCGCCGTATCACTATACACCAATGAATACCCCCAAAAGAACCACTGCGATATAAGCCATCGTATAAACCCATGCTCAAAATTATATGATTTAAACACATACCTGAATCCCAACGACTGCCACACAAAGCATCGACGTAAAAATCATAGCCAATGCATTCTTCCTTCTCAACAATCCCGAATAAAAGAACCCCGTCCCGGGGATGATCAACCAAACCAAAGCGGTTGATGTCAACACCCAAGATATATCACCCAAGTTGTAGACTTGAGTCTCGCCGTCTGGTCCAATGAACATCATGTCTTCCGCTGCATAAACATACCACCGTGAGCAGCGGAACCTCAGGGCATCGGGATTGAACGAAGAAAGACTTACAAGGTACAATAAACGAGATATTCACCATCTTGCTTCGCGGAGACGTCCTGTGACAGGAGGAGCGCAAGATTTAGACGGGGGGAGGTGAGGTGAGGTCTGGATGGGCGCGCAAGTGACGCTGTCGCCAATCCAAGGCATCAAACCCCATCCTCCTTATACCCAACCACCCTCACCTCTTGTTGCATTGTCCTGTGAAGGGACAGGCACATCCCATCATACATAGATGCTGTCAAAAACATCAAAATGAGAAAAAACCTGTGCAAATGCAGGAAATGCCCAGCGAAACTCGTGTCCGCTGAGGACTGGGCACGAGAGCACTCACAAGACTTTGATACGGTATTGATTCCGATCGACCCTGCTCGAGGATGTTGTCATTTTACTCCCGCTTTAGCTATATGATAAGGAGTTTGATCGAGCCTTCGATCAACATCTTTGATACTGTCAGCGGATTGAACTGTATTCAGTTGGGAGATGGTGGTTGACCATGGCGATCGACGGTGTTTGTAGGGCGTTCCGTTAGGATACCGTGATAAGTAGGTCTCTGCCCGAAAGCAATTGTTTAGATATCTATGCTCCCAAGAGATTTTACGGGTCATATACGAGAGAACATACTTGTGCAGCCGAACAGAAAACATGGAGAATTCTATGATGTAGTCGCATGCGCAGTTAGCGGTAAGTGGTTGCATACGCGAGGCGCCGTCAGCTTGGCGGGCGCGATTCAGCTTGGTCAGCCGAGGCGGCTAGCGACGGCGGGCTTGCAGCAAACTACAGTAGCCTCAACACAACTTGGACGCGCCATGGAACTTCACATACAACCTGCCTTCTGCGCTGGCGGACACTAATGTAAAGAAAGTGGCGGGTTGTGGTGACCGCTTGACGGAAAGCGAGTAGCCAGTTGGAGGCTTGGACTCCTGGACCGCCGTTTTCAGGTATTTAACCGTTTCCTTGTCCATCCCTGTACTCATTTGAAGATTTTGTCAGGAACTATTGCCTCACGAAGGCTTAGACGCTGTCTCTATCTCGCGCAAGGTTATGGTGGTTGGTTAACGGGCACCAGCCAGCTGCTTCCCGGCTGACATGGACGCGGAAACCATTTACCTCTATGTCGCACTCCTCGCGGAGGCGTTCGCTGCATTTTTAGGATCAACGCCTTACGAGGTCCTCGAGAGACGATCATCTTCTCATGCGTATGCAAGCGACGCGCCATTTGCTAGCGTTTTGGT
>ML208295.1:0-199117 GCA_004369065.1 Pluteus cervinus | reverse complement strand
GCGACAAGGACGAATCGCGATGGGAATTGGTCGACGAGGAGCGGTTATCAGGGATCTGATGTCGAAGTTTATACGTTGACACAAATTTCGGATGACGAGCCGTATGAGGGTGGAGAGGTGGATGTCGAGTTGAATTTGGGTTTGGATGAGGAGGATAAACTTGAGGATGTAGAGGTGTCAGGGAGGGAGAGTGAAAGTAAGAGGAGGTCCCAGGTGGAGAGATGACGATGAAGGTTATGGTTTCGTGCTTTTATGCATTGACGTCGACCATTGACAAGTTGAATCGTATGGGTGACCTATCGAGGTACCCCACTAGACATTTGTATATTACCTAGGTTCGTCCACGGCTCTCTTATCCTCTTCGTCTCCGAGTCCAATCTAATTTTCGGAACTAGCCCATACTACAATCCAGGTTTTTGGTATACACATATGACCCCATCGAATAACTCATTTGTACAAAACATAATCTCCATGTCAGTTTCCTCTCCCTTCCTGTTGTCGTTTTTACTGATTCGGAAATGGTTATATCGGACAGCGTTGTCATAAGTGCTACCCACTAGGATTAGATTAGATATGATACAATTATTGTTCTGCTCTAGCTTTCACTTCGCTCTGCACCGCGATACTGTACGTATCCTGTGGACTTGATTTCTCATGCGCATAGGATTTCTTGTGTTTTTTGTGGATTATGCGACTCGGACTTGTATATGGTCGTTCGTCTTCGGGTTCTATCTCTTAGAGGGTGCTTCTAATGAACTCACAGCACCATGGTTTGGTGGAGGAACTCAATAAGTTGATAAGATATTCTAGAGATGAACCTACTTGAATTTCGGGTTCTTCGCAACCCTACGCAATGCAGAGAAATCCCCAATTGTCTCCAGGGTTATTCAAGTGCTCTTTCTTCTTATGTTTCCACTACAGAATTTACCACCACTTGAAGTTACCTGAGGAGTACCTCAAGATAGACTTTGGTCAAAAAGATTGCCAGTACGAAGCCAAAGAAAGCATATACTGTATTACAGCCACCAGCGAGAATTACACGACAGTTTATTAAGCTGCTTTTGGTCTGAGAGGAGTAGGTCTCCACCTCCCCAAGATATGATTAACCCGAACAATCAACAAGTCTCGGAGCATCTGTAAAGACGCTGTAATAACATTCAACTTGCTTCCCGGTATTTCACGCCACTCTATGGGAACTTCAGCGACGGGAATGCCTAACATCTTCGCCAGAAGTAACAATTCGACGTCGAATATCCAGGAGGGTAGATGTTGTGAAGGGAATATTTGTTGAGCAGCAGATCGAGAGAATAGTTTGAAACCGCATTGGGTGTCCCGGATGTGTCCTGCGCCTAGGATGCGAAGGACGAAGTGGAATCCGTACATGAGGACGTTACGGAGGAGTGATCTCTACGCGAAAGAAAGGTTGAGAGATGCAAGCTGAGGGAAAACAGACGAACAAACCTTCACCACGGCCTCTGTTTTGACAAGATGAGCTCTACTCCCAACAGAAATAGCCGGTACACCACTCCCAATAGGTGATAACCCGTCCATCGCCTTCCACAAGTCCTCCAAATCCTCAAACTTACTTGCCCCATCCGCATCCACCATCAACAATCTCCTTCCACCACCATACAACATCCCATGCCTCACTGCCCCTCCCTTTCCCAAGTTCTTCTCCAAAGTGACGACCCGAATATCACATTTAGGATACCTTCCAGCAATTTTAAGACTAGCAGCAGACGTTCCGTCTGTTGATCCATCATCTACAATGATAATTTCAAACGTCCGTTTTTTGATTGGAGTTGAAGTGAGATGGGCTATGGTGGCGTCCATCATGATAGGCAACCGTTCGATTTCATTGAAAGCTGGTATAACGACCGTCAAGTCGACTCGCGCAGGATTGGATAGTGGTGTTAGTGGGAGAGGTTTCTTGGGAGACCCATGTGAACGGTATTTTTTCTCAGAGTCGTGTGTAATTATTGGAGGTGGTGACCATAGGACGAGTAGGGTGTATATCTGTAATTCAAGTTAGGTCAAGACAGTCGACAGAAGGCGGAGCATAAAGGGAGGGTGGTTGGAAGGAAGTCAGCTATTTATCTGGGACATAAAATCCCGGCCAGAATTATTTCGTCAGCGCAATGGCGCGCCACTCAAAAGAGCAGGCCCACAGCTCGAAGAACAAGGATGTAGAGTGTCATCATATAACGCCCACCAAATGTGACCAAAAGGATCGAATAACCCACTTACAGAAAGAACGATACCACTGATTCCTGCAAATACAGCATTCACCAGCCACTGCGACTGGTCCACGTCCATGGGAACGAGTGGCGGCGGCCCAGTAGGGAAATTATTTCTGACAACAAGGCGCACAAACGTCAATTCCTGCTAGACTGAGGTGATAATCGTAGGTAGCACTCACAATCAGGGTAAAATGGACGTGGCGGTAGGTAAAGAGCCAGGTAACAGTGGTGAAGCATCTGAGGAACTGCCAGCACGCGAAGTGATCGTAGTGAATGCCTCGTGAGAATTTCGTTTACACCAAACCTCCAGCGTGGAGCTCAACCTCGGATCGTAATACCAGGGAATGTCAATGGAGTCCATGCACGCGCTAGCGGTATTCCGGTTAAATGGTCATAGATTTCCATGTCATGAGTTATCTATTATTATCTCCAAAAAAAAAGCCACTGATATTTAATATACATGCGTTATTGTGATGTACCGTCAGAATTACTTGAATGGGAGTGTGTGTGTGGATAGCAAGGTGTGATAGCTGGACGTCTTGACCTAACAGGCCAAGAGAATCGTTGGTGGTGGGTGAGGTGAATATTTTACGAGCGGCAATTTCAAGATGTTACAGATAACGTCGTCCAGAAGAAAAAATCGACACCGTACTACACTACGGTAGCGGAATATTCCCGTTGATGACCTCAAGTAGCTCCTCAGCTATCTTGGCATTTGCAACCTGCAGAACGGTAATTAAACGATGGCCAGAACTTGAATGGATGTGACTGACCTTCACCCCGTAGTGGACGGTCTGACTGTCTTCGAATACAGCAAACCGCACAAATCGTGGGTCCTGCGCTGCAGAACAGTGCATACCGGGGAACAGGGCGACATTCAAGATGACCGTATACACAGCATCCTTACGCATGACTGATAGAGGGATTAGTTCAGGCAAACTGTAAGACGGATTGGAGCATACCTAACCGAGCTCCGTGACCGTCTTCCCTTCGGACATTCAGCTTTAGGAGCCCAGAACCCTTTTCTCGCCAGTTCTTGTCATCGAGAGAGAAGAGCTTTCCTCTGACTTGGTGGATGGTTTGTTCCTCCTCCTCGCCAGTAGTTACTAGAGATTGGTTAGTATGGATTTGGTGTATAATAAAGTGGATTTACGGTCTTGTTCGGTCAGAATGACCTTTTGTGTCTCCTCTTCGTCTTCGGCGTCCTTGGTTGACCTCAACCGCTCACCAAAGCTGGTCGGTCTATCATCCCGATCGTCGTCATTCCCGATCTCTGCCCCATTCGTGCCGCCAAAGCCTACGATTGTGTTGCGCTCCAACGAACTCCGCGAAGATCCGCTGGGAGATCCACCACGTGCCCTCTTGGGCACAGGAACAGCGAAACTATGTACCCCAGAACTGAGATACGAAGTAAACGCGTTGCTTGCCGCAGAGTTAGTCCTGCGCGGAGGAGATTTGTTCCGGTTGAGCTTGCTCGGCGAAGTTAATCCTGGGGATTTGGAACGAATGGCGGCAGTGAAGGGAGAGGATGAAGTGAAGGCCTCGAACCCCGTTCGTTTATTCGGCGTGCCCGAGCCACTCGTTGATGTCGAAGCTTCTCCGGATGAAGCAATGTATTGGATGAAGGGGTTGGCTGGAGTCAACGACTGGGAACGTGGTGGTGGTGGTGTGGAACCCGAGGACTTGTTAGAGGAAAATACATTCTGGCCTTTCACTGAACCGAAGGGGGAAATAGTAGCTGCATATACCGCAAAGCCACCCTGAAAGTTAAATGTCAATATTACGAGAAACTAATCCAGATTAGATACATACGGCTGGTGTTGCTGCCGATTGTGATGGCTGCTCATCTGGGGGAGGTGGAGATGGTCTCTTCGGTTCACGTGGATTATCATCCACGTCCGAGTCATCTCTCTGCCGTTTGAGCGCTTCACCTGTAGGTTTGGGCGCAACATCGTCCTCCTGTGGTCCTTGACTCGTCCCACGCTCGGTAAACTTTCGTTTGACACCCTTTTCTCCGCTATCAGAGTCCGAGCCACGCCGTGACAAGGATGCCAGCGGTTCCGCTTGTGGAGGGTCCTGTGGTGTCTGTGAAATCGTTGGCGGCGTCTTTTCTGGGGGTTGCTCCTCTGGTAGGCTCGAGGGCATTGGACTATCCTCAACCACAGCAGTGGTCGCCTCAGCTTCGGCTGATATGGTGTGAGTAGATGATGCTTGTGGTTGTCCGTGTGGTAGAGGCACGGGGTCCGAAAGCACGATGTCTTCCTCAGATGGGATAGGCTTGAGGTTCCTCCAACTGAGATCCTCCACACCCTGGCTGATTTGTCGCACCCTGATCTTAATTTCTTGAGGGGGTGATACACTCAGTGGTGGTGACCGTGAGTTGGATCGGGATCGTGGTATGATGTCTTCCTCCTCTTCGGTAGCATCCAGATGTACACGGTTCTTCTTTGCAGGAGCCTTGTACTCTCGTGCCAGGGGGTCTACATCCTGTGTGGGAGAACAGGGGGGTGAGCAACGACGACGCATTAGGATGATAGCTGGTTGTGAGGACGAACTGAGACAGCAACTGGCGTGGTCGCGGGTTCCAGAGACACTTCCCGTTCGCGCTTTCTTGAGAGTTTGGTGTCTGTCGACACAAGACCGCAGGATGTAAGAATGTGGTGCAGTCAGCAGGGCTTGGGGTTAGGATATAATTACAGCCGATAGACGCACCGAGTTGAGGAGGGCCCGGCGACGGGGGGCTGGGGGGCGTCGGGGGATTTGGACGAGGATCGAGGACGGGGCGCGTCTGTTCGTCGTCCGCCATAGTGGGAGTTATGGACTGAGCTTATACAAGGGCCAAATTCAGGCCTCAGCATGCCATGACCCAGACTCGGCTAATCCCGATCCATACAATTCCTGCCCTCGCCACAAAGAAAATAACTTCGCCTGGGCAACCTCGCACAATAGCTCTCAACGCTCTATCGATTTCACGTGTATATATGAACATCGTCGTATGGGTGCTAAAGTTTTAATTTACACATTAACTGCAAGAGCGTATTAACAAAACCAGCGATTGTCCGACATGTGCGAAATTATGGCAAGAGAACCCCAGAAAAAAAATACAAGGACCTATAACAAAGCGAAGCATACGTACATAGTCGACGTGGATCATGATGGGTCACCAGATGGACTATGCATTGGCTGGTGTTTTTGTCGCCATCTCTCGTCTGCAATCGCCAATATGTCTCGGAGACTTCTCTCCAGTACGGGTTTTGTTAACACCCTAGACAGATACTCATGTCAGCCTCCAATACATCGATCCGGCACGGTCTAGTCTACTTACCGATCAACTCCTGCCTCAAGGTACTCCTTCTGGTCTATAAATGGTGCATCAGTGAGGGGGGCGGCATGATTACTTCTGAAATCCAAAACATACCTGTCAACAGTGCATTGCCTGATAGTGAGTGGACATCAGTCAGTAACGTGCACTTTTTCGAATGCGCTACAGAAGAACAGACCTGTAACTCCTACAACGAAATCAGTTCGTCCCATTTCCCGTAGTCTTTCAACAGCTTGCACTCCAGATAGTACGGGCATTTGATTATCAAGGAAGACGACGGCATAATGCGGCGAGTCTGAGGAAGCGTTTGATGAGGTTGCTCGTTCCAGGATGGGTCCACCTTTACCGGAGTCACTCGATGGAGTGATATTTTGACCAGGCGGAGGGCCTAGGATAAGTTCCAAGGCAACCTCGCCGTTTTCAGCGGTCGTAACATGACATCCTAATCGCGTAAGAATACGCTGCATAAGTGTTCGGGTTAAGGAATCATCATCCACAACCAAAACGGATAATCCTGGTTCATAATTGACAGCATGATTGGAGGATGACGGAGAACCACGAGCGTGGCTTTGGTCGAACATAGCGAGAGCAGAGGAAAACGAATCTGTGTTTGAATGATTTGAGAGTGGTGGTGTAGGGCGGGAGTCGGGAGCGAATGTTTTAGGACTAGGTAGGGCTACAAACGTCGGACGTTGACTACGAGCTTTCATTGTTCCAGCAGGCGGAGAAGGAGGATCAACAGAAAGCGGAGAGCGAGGAGAAAGTGGCGGTGATATTGGTTCTTCTTGTGTTGATGAATGGTGTTGCTGAGTGGAGGAGGTTGAGAGGTCGCGGAAATGTCCGTCAGAGGCGTCATATTTTTGTAGTCTTAATTCTACTCGGCCAGCTAGAAGCAGTGTAAACACCTCGGGTCGGTAAAAGGAGATTTGTACGAACCTTGCTCCATGAGACCATGTAAAGCGGCCGAAGACCGAGGAGCGGGTGTAGACGCACTCGCGGCCTTCATAGAGAACTCGTCGATCTCTGCTGGTATGCTCTTTGAGTCTGAATTAGATATCTGCGATTCAATCAGGTTGAGCATAGGCGATCCATCTCCTCCATAAGCCGTGGCCAGAACCCGCCGTCCAATACCAAGGGGCAGCTCAACCCAGAAAGTGGAACCCTCCCCGATTTTGGACCGAACGCCAAGTCGCCCACCGCTCAACTTGACGATCTGTCGAACAAGCGCAAGACCGAGTCCCGTTCCCTTTCCGCCTTCAAAGAAGTGATTAGAAAAAGACTTTCGTCAAAGCCGAAAGTAACATACCTTGTCGTCGCCCTTGTTCCGTCTGGTTAAATGCAGCTATTTCCCAATTAGCCGAAACAAGACGGTTAATGTGATAGGGAACATACAGAATAATTTATTACGTGCTAGATCTCGTCGACGGATCCCATATCCCGTATCCGTCACTTCGACGCGAACCACAATGTTGTCCACGGGTTTTGGTTTACTATGTGCCATATCATGTAGACTTAAGTGAGTGTGCGACAGGCGATGATGCCCTACACCAGCTGTCTCGCAACAAGCCTCAGATCCGTGAGCATGAGATGAACCATCCTGGAATTCCGGCAACACAGGGAGAACAAGTCGTGTTGTCACAGTTAGAGTCCCCCCTGAAGGTGTGAACTTGCAAGCATTGCTGTAATGAGAAGCGTCAACGACGATGATGCAACATCAACTACCCCAATGCTGACCTTGCAAGGTTATTCACAATTTGCCGTAATCGAACTTCGTCACCGGTGACGATACCGTCTCTGTTGGGATGTTCTCTAAGATGCCTTGCTATCGTGTCCGAGCTTTGACCGAGTGCTTCATATGTGGCGCGTCGTGCGATCTAAGGAAACTTCAGAAGGTTGATGGTGCGAGTCTTCAAAAGCTACAAACCCTGTCAATTTTGGGATCCAGGTCAGTGATGAACTTGAGTCCTCTTGCATCTGTTGCAAGTTGCAGAGGGATGAAAGATGAACGCATAACTTGATGGAAAGCATAAGGCTAAGTCTACATTAGCCTTGGAACGGAGAGCGGTAGGTGACATGCTCACCCGAGAGACTGATTCGAACTTTCCACTGTCCATGCGGTGACTGCGGAAACCGATGAGACGAATTTCGAGAGACCGAACTTAAACTTACAAATCAAGAACGTCATTCAGAACTAGAGTGTCGATCAGACATCATTCCAATTTGGATGACGGAAAACGTACCCTTTGACATCATACTCAAACTCCCTTCCAGTGCATTGAATTCGATTTCTTGCTCTTTTGCAACAGTTCCGGAGGCTGCCATGTTCTGTACGGCCAAGACTGAGAGAATGTGAATCGTGGGCCACCTAGAATATGCAAGCACTTACGAGCTGTGTTGAGGGGCACTCGCACCTGTGCACGGGACTATCAGGACAAGAAGAGGATCGTGGTGGAGTTGTGCTTATCATGGAAAACATATCTAAACGGGGATATGTGAGGCACAACCTTCATGACGTATACGGGGAAATACTAACGAGGTTAAACGACGCTTCGACTCGGCAGCTTGACGTTCGTTAATTTGGGCTTTTTGCGTAGCCTATTTCTTCGTCAGCGAAGGCGAGGGGAAACATATGGTAGACTGACCCTATATTGCACCTTCAGTTGATCGCGTAGCGTGAATAATCGCCGTTCCGACTAAGACTCATAAGACTGGAGGTATTGGGCATACAAGTACCACTCACGCTCTCTCGGATGTAATGGACGTAAAGTAGGACTGTAACGCCCGTGAACAAAAAAGCACACCGTGCAATGTGAAAGAGACTCACATATATGATATATTGCGAAATTGATCATAGCTAAGAAGATTTTAGCATCGGGATATCGTCAGAAGGAAACGAGTGACATACTTCGTGTCCATTGGAGGCGAAATGGTATCATTGCTATACATGTACTGCCCATAAAGCATAAGCGAACCCCATTATTAACCCAGCACACTCACAAAACGAAGAACGTGGTGGCTCCAATGGCGGCGGGAAAGCGATTGAGTTTCAAGCCGAAGAGTGCGATGGTTTGCAAAGCCTTGAAAGCGTCAGAACAATTTTTTTTTTCGACTGGGACGAGATGCAATACACACTGTTGTATAGTAGGAAGCGCCAAGAAAGTCTCTCATCCCGCATTGCCATAAGCTTGGCTGACCAGGGTAGAAGCCACACAAAAACCTGAGCTAGTGTAAGGTCGGACCTGTTGAGAGGTTGCAACCTAACTTACATGAACAAGATCTGATAGAAAGGCCTATAGAATGTCAAAAAAAGTCATTCGTGGGATGCGTGGAAGAGTACTTACCAGATCCATACAGATATGATGAGGACAAGCTGATAGAGAAACATCCTATCCCTTGGCCAGTCGTAAAGGACCATAAGTCTGTCCGAGAGTGTTCAGATGGGGTTTACTGCAATTGAAGTTCAACACTTACCCGATCGGGAGACTGAAAGCAGGAGCCACCTATGACCATTAGATTCGGAGGCTTCGGAACTCCACGAGGGCGACACTTACTCCAAAATAGAAGATTTTGTCCATAAGCACCAGAGGCTTGGGAACAAAAGTACATCCCAGCACCCAATTCGCGATCAACCAAAGTGAAGCCCATCCCGCCAAAGGCTTCTTGAGGAACCAGTCTTCCTATTGAATACACGGGAAAAAATTGACTCAAATGATACAATGGAAGATGGCGCGATTCGTACCTGGGCGTAATGGTACTCTGCTTTGTCGTCCGCGAAGCGAGGTTTGAAAACATACAGTATTTTGGGCCATACCCGCCAGCGCAGAACGAAGAAGGGAGTAGACCATTGCCACGGGGTATAGTGCTCAAGACTTCCCGGTTCACTCTGACTCCGAGGATTCTGGGTGTAGGAATGCTTTTCACCGCCAGGATCACTGGTGGCGGAACTCTTCAACTCCTCGGACCAAACACGATCCACCACCACTTCGTCGACCCCGAAGTCCTCATCGTCATTTGCCTTCTCACTCACATCACCCCTCGTATTGGTACTCCCGTCGGCAATGCTGTCGCCGATGAAGGAACTACTGGACGGAATGGTGCCCCCCATGCGCTTCTTGAAACTCGCCCAATAGACGGAAAGCCATGCGATCCTCGCAGACTTTCTTCGATTCGCAGGGCGTGATGCACCGGAGGGATCTTGTTGCGTAACTGGGGTAGGTAGGACGCTAACGCTGCGAGTTGCTGAACTGGAGGGGGATGGTTTGAGCGGCGAGGAGGGTGCTTGATTAGTACCATTGACGACATGAGGAGCACGGCGGAGCCATTGAGGTGAATTGCTGCCCCCGTGGTCTGGACTTCGCCAGAGCGGCATAGGAATCACCTAGATGGTGAGCGGGAGAGTTGGGGAATGGTGGGCAGCTTCACAAGGTGTCGAGGGAAGGCCTTACAACCCGCGTGACGTACTAGTCACGCTGATGACACGAAACCAGGGCCGGTCCTAATATTAATTTTGAAATCCTGGACGCAATTTCCCGATGTGGACTGGCATTCAGACGGCTGTGTTCACTGTATCCTGCCTCGAGACAGAATCTCTGCCTCTTCTCCAGCATCGTATGGCGCCTAAAGTATTGCCAACGCGCTGACTCCTCTGCATTATGTGATTTTCATATCATCATTTGATTTTTGGCGCCCCAACAAAATGGCTTTTCGGGAAGTGAGAGGCTTTCTGAGGCACCCAATCACGCCAGTGACGGTCGTGGAGCAGTCGAAACCGATCAAATCGTAGGAGCATCGTCGACTTGTCCGACCGTTGCACCGGCTTCCCTGGACTGTCCCACCATTTGGTCGATGCCGTGGCTTGCCAATGGGTCACCGATTGTATCGTGAGCTTGAGACAAGTACACACTCCTGTGCCTACAATGTCCCTCAGAGTGACAGTGCCAGATGCCAGTATTTCTGGGACATCGTGAATGTTCTTCGCAGATAGCATCCGCGGCAGTTTCCGCCTAGGCTCCTCCAGAGCATATCGGTCGCGAAACGAGAGTAATTCACGGCATGCAGAAAGGCTGTTGGTCTTGGGCCTTGTCTTGTGGGTTTTTGTTGTCGACAATATGTTGTAGTTATTGTGCACGCGCCACTAGGTTGTCAGCCTTGCTGTGGTTTGCCTTTGTCGGAGTGTGAATTACTCTGCATCATCTTAACCTGTCCACCTCCGTACCTCTCCCGCTCTTTAGTTCTTCGTTTCTACCTTCAGGCTCCCTTCAGGGATTTTGGCACATATTCGCCCTCGGCTCAGCAAGGGTCTACATCTAGATTCAATTTTTTTTTCTTCACCCACGACCTTCCTGGGTTCGACCTCCGCATTCTGCGATGGACCATCCTGTGTACCTCAAAAATGGAGAACAAGTCAAAGTAAACGGTTGAGTAGTCTAACAATCACCCCAAGCATTCTATCTAGACGGTTGATATATTTCTTTAGACCACGTTTACTGTTCACCTCCCTGGTCGGTACGGGATGGCACGCCTTATTCTATTGCTAGAGTAATGCAGTTTTTGCCCCCCGAGGATGCGCCCAAGGGAATAGGCGCCAAGAATTACCTGTATACCCGCGTACGACTTGCCTGGTATTATCGTCCTGGGGATGTCAGCGACCGTCCTGTGGCCGATTCACGCCTCCTTCTTGCTGCCATTTATTCGGAAGTATGCGACATCAATCAACTGCGTGCCAAATGCCACGTGGTCCACCGAGACAAAATATCTGATCTCGCAGGTTGGAAGAAGCGACCAGACCGATTCTACTTCAATCGCCTTTTTGACCCGTACATCAAAAAGGAGTTTGAAATCATCCAGTCCACAGATGTCAGAAACTGTAAGTCGTTCCACGCTCCTAGTCGTGACTCCCGTTCTAGCTTGAAATTAGTGCCGGAGAACATTCGAGAGACCCTTATTTCTCGATATGAATACGTGGTTGCCGAAAAGGAAGTAATACCAGATCTCACCGACGCCATCCGGTTATGCGATACCTGCGATGGTTGGTGTCCGAGGTAGGTTATGGGACACGGTATTATAATCGACATCTGTTTACCCACACATTTCAGTCCCGATACCGTGCAATGTGAATATTGCAAACGATTCTTCCACATGAGGTGCGTTCAGCCCCCTCTGAGCGCAAAGCCCGCTAGGGGTTACGGCTGGACCTGTGCCCCCTGTTCTCGTCAACGCGAGGAGGAGGTGGACGGTCACGAACCTCGGAATGGCGCCAACGCGTCCACATCCAAGCCCAAATCAAATGCCCCCGCACCTAGGGGAAGGGGTCGACCACGGAAGGACCGAAACCAAGCGGAAAAGGAGGAAGCTCTCCCCATCAAGCACTTTAACCTGTGGCCCTTCCGCTACTTTGGGTAAATCTCGAGTTTGACCTGTGTATTCGCATTCGCTGATATGTTACAAAGTCAACACACTGTGGCAGAGGATACCCTCGGTATGGATATGCAATATTTTTAGCTGTCGACAGAACTCTGATGGGGGGCGCGCAACAGATTCAGAAGACCTCATCTTTCCACGGACTGCGACTCGGGTGGGGCCTAAATACCAAGTCAATGTACCCCCGGCTCCTGATTATGGCCGTACTGGACCAGCAGGTTCGTTTCCTCTTCGCCCTTGAAATGGGAGATACTTACGAAGCGATGGTAGATGGCGAAGAAAGAGGCGGTGACAGCACTGTTGAAGTATTGGGTAACTTCAACAGCTTTACGGAGGCAGAACGTGAGTGAACTTCGATTACCTAACCGACATCGATTGACGAAAGGGGATGTAGTTGTGGAGGGTAAGTACTTTCAGGTGGCCAATATGATTGTTGTTTTCTGGTAGTAACTGTAGCGAACAGTGGAAGCATACAAGAAGGGGTTGACGAGTGACGCGGAGCAAGCCCGAAGCGTTGATTGGTTAACTGAGGTTGTCCGTCGATTTTCTGATGCCGCCAGTGCCGCGAAACCGTTCACCTCGGTGAACATGAAATCAGGAACGCGGATGGAGAAGGTCGGTTCCCGAATTTTAATTTGAAGATAGCTGATCAAAAGTCTGATCTTGCTCCATCAGTGGAAGAAACATGAAACACGATATACAGACCGAGAGTGGACTCGAGAAGAAGTCGCTGCCTTTGAGGATGGTATTTCTTTGCATGGTGCCGAGCTTCGGGCAGTTCGTGACGAGGTTGGCACTCGATCTGTACCAGAGGTTGTTCGTTTCTATGGACAGTGGAAGAAGTAAGCAGTTTATCGTTGCCCCTCTCCTTTCGTTGATAATCTGTGTCCAGCGAGAAACTCGGCGAAGAAAACCAGCGCATACAGCGGAAGGGAGCTCCCCCCAAAGCACCACTGCGTCAATATTCGAGTCTGGCGGAGGCCAACGACGGACAACATGTTGGTTTGTCGGACGACGAGGAATCTGTGGTTCAACCCACCAAGATGCCTGTCTGTGGTGCTTGTCGGACCAAAGAGTCAAAGACTTGGTGGAAGGCCCCAAAGGGTTTGCATTCGACTCTCCTATGCGATGTATGCGGGACCAACTGGCGGAAATACGCCGACCTTAGCGTACGACCATTACGAGAGGACTCGCTGCCGAAGAACAAACCTTCTGAGAAACGTGAAGGCACTCCCCTCCACGGTCCGACAGCCAAGCGGGTCAAGGCACGATACATTCATTTTCTCTACTGCATCTGTGCTCAATTAACTTGAACCCTAGACTTCGGCATCGGCTCAGTCCACACCGCCCCCTCAACCACTTACGAGCGCACCCCAGATTCGCTGCTTGGCTTGTAATAATAACGGCCCGCTTGGTAAGGTCGTTAAATGCAAGCAATGCGGCTTTCGTGTCCATGCAGGTTTGTCTAATCCTGTCCTGCTTTACTACCAACCCTCAACGCGTGTTATTAGGCGCAGGTGGTGTCGTCGTCGATCCCGCAAATATTGAGTCTTGGATCTGTGAGCTGTGCCAAAATCTCGAAACGCAAGAAGCATCAGTGGTATGTCACACCTCGATTATTTTTCGAAGTTTAATAATATTAACACGTTTCCTTTGTCTAATATTAAAAGAACTCGGAATGCCTTCTATGTCCAAAAGAGAACATCGATAATAAATCTACCCTTCATCCTCCTGCCGATAATCTGCTTCGGGCCTGCAAACCGACGGAGGGGCAAGGGTGGGCACATGTTGTTTGCGCTGTTTTTACCCCAGATTTGGTTTTTACGGATGCATCACGCCTGCGATTAGTGGAGAAGATTAGCCTGATCCCTCGTCGGCAATGGGCGACAGTACGTCATTTATTCGTTCATTTTATTTCTATGAAGGAACCCCTGACGTCACTTGGTAGAGATGCGTGTTGTGCAGCGAGATCCAGGGTGCTGTGATCAGGTGTAGTGATTGCTCAAAAGAGTTCCATGTTTCCTGTGCATGGAAGCAGGGACATAAATTCGGGTTCGAGATCCAACCTGTAAGTTCCCAACCTTTCCTCCCGAGTTCGCAACAGAAATGTTAACGCGCATACTTCAAAGGTCAAGAGCAGTCGAAGAGAGTTGACAACGATGATATCATTCAACGGCGAAACAGGATGCATGAATCCGATTGTTTCGTGCAAAGACCATGACCATTCACGGCGGGAGATATATGACATGTGTGATACGAATGATGGGGGCGAGGTGCGTCTTTTAAAACCTCGAAGTAAAATCGATGACTTACCCCGTCTAGACTGCGCTTCAGGTCTATTGTCAGGCCTACAAACAAGCACCCAGCGATGCTCATGGTCTTTTACGCAAAGCCCGTCGACTAGATCAAATATTGGGCGTACGGAACGACGCCAGCAATCCTCCACCCCCGCCACAAGACCAACCCCTCACAGAACCTCAATGCTCGAAGTGTCAAACAGTCTTTTCTCCTGCGTTCTATCCTATTGGCTCATCCACACCTGGTCTCTTAAGTCAATGGCACTGCCATCGATGCCACTTCGAGAGCAAGGAAAAAACCAACGGTGTGGAAATAACAGTGTCATGACTGATTAGGCTATAACATTACAATCGCTCGAGTCTGGGTCTTGATCGCATGCAAGAAGTCTACAATACAAATGTCGAGGAGGGTGAAAGCAAGCACGAACGTAGATCCGGCCAATCAATAATAATGGGTGAAATAGGGTGTCTATGTCCGGGTTCTCTTGTAAAATAGCACGTATGCCTTCTGGTTCTGTTAAGTTATCGTCGGGCTCTTTGAGCTGTGCTTTGTTATGCCACTATATATATGGACTCACCACAACTTGTTTCGCATCGACGGACTTGACGCTACTGTCGTCGCAATATAACCAGCCACCCCGTGAAGCAATGAATGCGGTGTCTACAATGAGGTGAGTGGCCACCGTCAGGGGGAATGGCAGGGGGGCTTACAGTGACCACTACTTAGGTTGCCGTAGTGATTGGTGACACCATATAGGTCATATTTGAACGGAGGCAGTTGTGTTCGAGGGTCTTCGGGAGCAAGGTGAGGTGTTTCCATACCAGACGCAGGCATCCATGACGTCAAATCGAGGGCTTTCATCGGGAAATCGACGAAGGTATCGATTTTATCGGAAAATCGACCATTAGCTTCAAACCGCTTGAAGTGTATCACGAGCACAGGAGGCAGTCGTGCTAATGAAAGTTTCTTCGACGCAGTTCGCTTGGTTTTGCATCTCGGACAATCCCTACCGTGAAATGGGGGTTTAGGTCAGTGGAACAGATCGGAGACCATGGCATACCATGCGTTATCCCTTTCTAGAGTTTCTTCCTTGAAGAATGCCTCCATGCACCGCTCGATCGAGACCTTCCCACTCTTTGGTATTGGCAGTTGTAAAACCGAGAAGGCGTTGTACGTTGTTGACGTCTGGAACAGGTGAGTAACCTAAGAGCATGATTGGGTGAGCCATTTTACCTTATGGCACGTCTTACACTCCAACCGACTTTGGAACTGTCCTTGGAAGAAATCGACGATGATGCTATCATTCCTCGCCTTCCATGCTCGCCATTCACGCTCACTCCCGATCTGGACTGGCAGTCGTTCGAGCTCCTCTTCTTCTTGGGGGTTGCTGATTGTTGGGGGCTTCACTATGATCCTATTCAGATCTTCATGTATACCATCTAACAGGAAACTCAAGAACTCCTGCGAGTCGTGCTGGTCAGAGCCGATGTACTGAGATTTTAGGTTCGTTATGGTTTTCTGAAGGGCAAAACGTTCGTTAGCTTGTGCCAATGGGAGAGTGGAGGAGTACATACCCGGAAGTCAATCGGTGTCAGATAAGGTAGGTCACCTCCCCACATTTCGTGTACCAGTTTAGCGAAACCACTAGTCAATCGACCTTTAGATCCCAGCGGGTTGACAGCATTGACAGCACTCTTCCAACGACCCTCTAAATCCAGATACTTTAGTCCGCGGATATTCGTAATCGGTGTATTCTCTTACCTGTAAAGAACCTCGCGAATGGTACTGTTGCACTCAAGCATTGAATTGGAGCATTCATATAGCATGTGTTCCCAAGATTCTTCAAACCCGAAGTTCCGACTTGTATATCAGCCCAGTATGGCACTGGCCAATCCACGGGTATCCTCGGTGGCACTGGAGCAGAGCCGGAAGGGTACTGGGGTGGTGGTATCCGACGGCTTCTCTCGAGCGAGGACGATGCAGCAGCAGGTGGTGGTCGTAAATCGGTAGGGTCAAATGGGCCTCGACCTATGGTAGATATAGGAGCTGGGGTTTGGTCGATATAGTCCCTTCTGAGGGGAGAGGGATTGATAGAAGCCACGGGTGGAGATGTAATATTAGGTTGTGTGGGCAAACTGTACTGAGAACCAGAAGAAAATCCGCCACTAGGAGGAGAGTGGCGCCGAGGAGGTTGAGGGTATTGTATCGGATGAGGGGAGGGAATATTTGTAAATGCTGATTGAGGTAGGGAGTGAGAGGGTGCCTATAAGATAAAGCAATGAGGACATGCATAATGATAAGTGTAGCGCAAATAAATACATGGTCAGCAGTTCGCGGATAAGAGATAGCAGGGCGTCGGACAAGACTCTTATCTGGTGAGTGTCGTCCGTTGGCAACGACTTCGGCAGGCATTCTAGCATAACGCGTCAGAAAACATATCGCCAAAAAATGGCACGCAAGTAGCGCATAAATGTTACCTTGAATGACCAGAATCCAAAGAAAACTGTGGCCGATGGGCAGATGGCGTCCCCACAAAGGGTTCATAGTCTGGTATGCGAGGGCTCTTGACCATCTCAGTCCCGTTTTGTGGTGGCAGTGGTGTCGCTTGCATTAGTGCTCCATTCTGGTAGAAGGGGTTCCTCGGGTTGTTTGGAGGTGACGAAAACGACAATGGACCGGGTTGAGCGGTGTATTCTGCTCTTGGCTGCGGTGGAGGTGTTTCTGGTATTGCGTTGATACCACGAACGATTGTGGAGTCGCCTCGTTCACGTTTCCACGCGTCCAACCCGCCAATCAGGAGGATAGGTACGTGCTTGAGCATTTTCTTGATTGCTTTCTCGTATATTTCGCGAAACAAGACATCCAATACGGGATTGTCGGAGTAATTCCTCGATGCTTGGTCATATATAACAACGCAGTCGAACTTGTCACGGTTCTCGAAGACGATCGTTTCGTGTTTGGGAGCGACAGCCATAGCAACTTCAAGGGTTTCTGAGTTGACACTAGAGCGGTGTTACAAATGAATCGACTGGAGCACGAAACCTTACTTTTGTCGCTCAAGGACGTATGGTTCGAGGCAGACCACTGCCTCCGCCTTGATGTGTTCCGCGTCGAACTGAGCGCGTGTACGTACATCGATGAGGAGAACTTTGTGATCGGAAAGGAACGATGCCACGTCCTTGGGAGAAGCCGAATTCGCCTTAGGAAGAGGCACCTTTGCCGTAGGCGTCACATGTCCAGAGCCATTAGTAGATCGATTTGAGGGTTTGAGGGGAACGGAGGATTTTGTCGGCGAAGCTGGCCGACTATTGAAGACATTTGCTATTGGGGTCAACGGTGTACTGGCCGGCCGTTCGAGGGGAACCACGCTCTTGTATGAGAAGGAAGATACCAAAGGGGAGCTGGTTTGGGAAGCGTCTTTAGCCGTCGGCTTCGTTGTTGGGACAGAAGGGAGCATGAAAGCTGGATGGTTGTCGATTTCTTCGATGGATGGGAAAGCTTGATTAAAGTCTTGCATCAGATTGAAGATAGGCGATTGGGGTGAGTTCGACGGCGAAGATGTCGGCGAAGGGGGCCCGAAGGCAGAAGCCGGGACGAAGGCATGTTGAGGTGGACCAGATGCGCTAGTACTTGCGCTTGAGAACGAAGGAGCGGTATGTTGGCCGGAAGTTTGTTGGGATGGAACGCGTGTCGGTGAGGTGGGTGGGGTGGGCAGGTTGGCGGAGGTATGTGCAGGGCGTTTTGGCTGAGCGTCCAGCCCATTTTCGCGCAATGCTCGAAGTCTGTCAGCAATCGAGCCCCCGGACTGAGTACTTGACCCAGCTTCGGAGTCGGTGCGGCTGTAAAGGCTATGAGCTGGAGATTGAAGCCGGAGAAATTGAGCACACCTCTCGATCTCTTTGAGCTTTTCCTCGACACTGTTCGTCCGCTCAGTTAAATCTCGTCCTTCTCCCTGAGAGAAAAGTTGAGTGAATTCAAGGTGATTTGTAAAATAACGTACTTCAAAGAATTCAGAAACTTCCTTGCGTAAAACGCCCTTCCCTCCCTCCTGCTTCCATTCTGGTGTGTTCATGACGAGCTGCACCAACTTGGCAGACCTAACGAATGCACTCAATGCACCTTGTAGATTGCCCCTGCCCTCGCAATCCTTTCCATGGAGACACTGAGATCGAGCAGTCCTCATGAGGTTGAGTGCCGATGTTCCTCCACGTAGCTCCTTGTCCACCGTCTCCATCGCCCTCTGCTTGATGTCCTTCACGGACATTTTCTCGTAGGCAGTTGATATCCCCTTCTCCGACGATGCTGTAGTCTTGGTTGTTAGGTCCTTGTCTTCTGGTACAACACCAAGCAGCGTCCTCACCATGAATTCCACCAAAGCTCCCAACTCCCGGTGAGTTTGGTACAGCAGTAACACCTGGCATTCAGATCCAGTCGGAAGTGAACAGGGGGATTCGCAATGGTCACCAGAGAAGAGCACAAGGGTACAGCAGTCAGCGTCGTGCAGGACCTCCCAGGCCAGAGAAACCTGCTTATGTAAGAGAAAGCATCAGCTGCGCGCCAAGAAATCGCAGCCAAATTCGCATCCAATTGCAATAACATACGCATACTGGGACGGTCTCCGTTCAAACGCAGGGCCCCTGCTGCGGACCTCTCGCCTTTGTCGTTGCTGGAAGAGCCAAGTGCCTCCCAGCTCATCAATCGCGTTTAGGGTGCTCTGGTCGCTGCGAGACTAGGGCGTGAGCCTCTGATTCAAGGCCATCTGGTCTGTGATCCGTACGATAGCAAAGAACTAGACACAAGTCCTCTTCCTCAAGCTCAAGCGTGACCTCGAAAACCGTCGGAACGGCTCGACGGTGCGCGACTCGGGGCGGTGGTAATTTACTACGCGACCACGTGATCGTTCGCGTCGCCCTCGTTCGAATTGGTGGTGAGTTTCCTTACAAGCCACGCCGACCAACACCTTCCTGCAAGATGGCAGCATCATTTAAGAAGCTCGTACACTGGGGCGCAGAAGTCTCAATGTCAGATATCTCGCCATTTGGGTCACCAGACAGGACTGCCGATTCCATGATTTCGACATCAAGTCTCGAGTTTGTCAATTCCCAATTGATTGCACATGGCTTCACGACATCACCTGGACTCTCTATTGACGGTATACCCAACGCTGACTTGGAGAAGGTAGTAAAATGCTTTCTTAACATGCTTAGCCAACGTATTGTAAGTCACGTTTCAGTCGATTCCGAGGGCTCTGAGTACCTACCTGTTATCATAGGAAGACATGTCTAGGATGGAAGAACTCGCAACAAAGATTCGAACATTGAACTACGATTACGAACGCATGAAGTCCATGCATGCTGTAGCAGCAGAAAGGGCACTGAGCGCTGAGAAGGAGGCCGATTTCCAGAAGTCTCGGTTGGGGTGCGTGTCTGAATCATTCAATCATCGAGAGTATATTTTATCTTGCTACAGTGCCGCTAACCGGACTCTACAAGCCTCCGAGGCTTCACACAAGCAGACATCTGCAGAGTTGCAGCGCACTCGTTCTGCTCTACAAGGGGTTCGGGCCACATCTCAGAATGAACTGAGAAAGAAGGAGAAGGAAATTGAACGTTTGATGGAGCGGTGGTCTAAACTTGCAGACTCTCAGGGAAAGTTAAACGCTACACCAAGTGGCATTTACTGTGCCAACGTGGAAATTATAGAAGGGTCTGAACACCTTGGGAGAGGAGAAGACTATCTGGAAGTAGCACTCGAGCAAGCCGAGCAAACTCGAGAGGGCTTGCAAGTCGAGAATCTCAGCCTGCGCAAGACGGTGGTTTCCATTTACAACGAAGCACAAGCCATGCTCTATGAAGCTCGGCTCATCACCTCAAACAATGTGCTTGAGGTGGGTGGCCGTCCTCGAATTCCTGAAAGCAATTATTAACACGAAGTTCATAGCCCTCTCCACCAGCGACGGTGGCATCACTTTTCCCTCTACACCCTCCATCGTATGCGAAGGACCAACTCTCTCTGGTCCTCTCGGATATTCAAGCTTGTATCGCTGAGCTATCCCAGCCTCAAGAGTCTCAAGCAGATCCTGCACCGTCTCCTGAGGAACTAGAAAAGTTACAGGGTGTTATTACCCAGCTACAATCGCAACTAGGTATGGTCTTCGCCACAACCACGCACCAGAGCTCAAACCTTCATTAGACACCGCCAAACAAGAAACACTTTCACAGACGAAGGAAACACGAGAACTCTTCGATCGCTTCGCTCAAGACCATCGAGTTACCTCTGATCGTGCTCAAGAGATCAGCATAGAGTTGATGACCGTCCCCGCTAGGGATGCTGAGGAAGACCGGTTGAACAAGCTCAAAGCCGAATTAGACGAAGAGCGCCGATCATATACAGAGGCTGCTATCCTGTTAGGAAGAGAGAGAGCAGCACTAGAGGTAATATTCTGTTTGCAAGATACTCACTCCTCTTAACCTCCCTTTCCCTAGATGGAACGCATGAAACTCGCGGATGACAAGCGCTCGTGGCAGGTAGAACAGATGCTTGCAGAACTGCCTCCTACACCACAACCCGTCGGCTCGCCGCCACGACGCGAAGACCCACCCGTTAAACTTCCGAAGGCCTCTCCTAAGAAGTCCCCCGTCAAACCAATCGTCGTGGGCAAAGCGGGTGCAGGACGGAAGGCCACAAAACTATCACGGCAAGCTCACAAAGTCCCCATACCAGCGTATGAGACGGAAGTCATACCAGTTCCTGTTCACGCGTCTTCTATCAGTATGAGGCCTATCGGGCTAGGTACTTCACTACTAGCAACCTCTTTCCAACTTCCACCACCTTCACCGCAAACTTCTCTCCCAACCAGTCCGGCACTTCCACCATCTACTGATATTTCCGACCTTCCACCACTACCTCAGCCACAACTTACGGGCCTTCTGACCGTACCCGAAACACCTCATCAGAGACCGTTCCCCATGGCCAAACCTCTAGCAAATCGTATGGTCCATGCGTATTCCCCTGCGAAGCCTAGTCCCTTGAGTCGAGTTGCGGTGCTTGCGGAATCTGTGACGAGTCCAGAACAAGCAGAAGCTGGTCCCTCTTCTATTTCAGCTGCATCAAGCCTTCCTCCGGCCGAGAGTTGCGAAGAAATGTTTCCGCCTGTGGAACCCAAGCAAATGTCGTTGGCAGCAGAACTTGGTGTTGAATCTTCACCAGAGGAGGTCAAAGAAAAGAAGGTTAGGCAGACAAAGGCTGCACCGTCACGAAAGCCTACAGCGACGACGAGCCGAAAAATTCATGGAATTGATACGAGAAAAGCGCCTATGGTGGATAAAGGCAAAGCAAGGGTTGTTATGGCTCCTTCTGCTCGAGGAAAGGTTCCTGGTGTACCCGAAAAGGAGAACTCCAAACGGACAGCTACGTCGTCAAGGGTGGCATCAACACCAGCTATCGTGATTAACGCTCAACCAGTGAGGAAAGCAATCAAAGCTCCAGCTACAACATCAAGTGCACCATCTACGACTGCTACAAAGATAATACCGTCAGTTTCGAAGAGTGGTCCACCAAGACGAGTTCTTGTTGATAACCCTACTGCCCCGCCAGCAAAGGCCCGGAAGAGTTAAAGGGCGCTTTACTTGCCTCTTCGTGATTTCGTTCAAGTTCCGTTTCTTCTGCATCACCCGGTATTTGACTCATCGTCGTACTTTTTTTTACCGAGAACTTGGCGTCTGAATACACCACTATTATTGTTATATATGATTCTGGGCTTGGGATATGTGATACCTATGGATGATACCTTATGGATACCCGGCACTAGACTGCTATATATATATATGGTTTATGATTTTCAAACTCTTCGTCTATCCATCGACACCTCACGCGATATCGGATCAATATATCGAAGAACAACCGCGAAAGCAAGGGGGAAAAGTACCGGGTACCTACACTATACCAGTAAGAGATCCAAGTTATATGCGTATCCTTCGTGAAACACGCATAAACTTATATCTCGACAGCCCATCTTTGCCTACTTCCTGTTCACGCTCCAAGCGATATCCACCAAGTTTCGGAAGAAGAAACGCCCAGGTAAACCAGTACAAGAATCCGAGACCAAAGATGGCCCATCCAGCCACAGCGTGCGTCCAATAAGGTAGTACTTCGTAAGGTTCATCTCCTGGCGGGGGCTTGATAAGTGGTACAACAAAAAGAAAGGTATTTGCTGCTCCGAAAAACACTGCTGCTACCTGTCCGAAGGTATTGACCTTGGGCCAGCCAGAGTATGGTTGGAAGGCCAGATACACGATCCCCAAAGAAATTACGGCGTTAATTACGGACAATGGGTAGGAAATCTATGCTTGGATGTGAGGAGCGTTTTCCCTTTGTTTAATGAGATGGTGCCTACGACATTGAGAACGAAATTGAACGCATCTCCTGGTGGAAGAGCAAAAATCACAAGGAAGCAGGCGAACCAATCTACAAGGAAACTCAGTTTATGGAGATCATCCATTTACCAAGAAGAATGCTTACGTAGCCCAAGTCCAGCAAGTGGCGCGTTGAAAGGACGATTCGAGCCCCAGAACCTGCCGAAAACCAGGATATCTTCCCGACCAAGTTCCTGGTTAATGCGACCTTGGGAAAAAGTCTAGAATGCTCTTAGCCGACAAGGTTCCGACATGACTGGAAAGAGGAATTACCACTGAGAGGACATTACCGAGAGCTGACATCGCAACAAAACCAGATAGAACACGTTCTGCTCGTGGTCCATATACATTACGGAACAACAAAGCAGCCACGAGACGTCCAGAATTGACTATCTCTTCTTTTGACGCTCCAGCGAAATAGGCGAGGTTTGCGAGCAAGTAGAGAACCGTTACAATTCCAAGGGCAAGTGGGCCAGCAATACGCAAAGTACGCGCTGGATTTTTTACTTCCGAGAGCGCATAATTGACATTACTGAACCCGACATATGACCAAATAACCTAAGGAGGTTTACTACGCCTTGAGCGGGATGACGGGATGAAAATGATACACTTACATTGTATAAGCTCAGGCAGAAAGACGACACACTCACAGTAGTGACAGGATAGTCTGGTTTGGAATCATCCTGTGGGTTTTCCCCAACCTTCGTTCGCTTGTACAATGCGACGAAACCAGTTCCGATGACAATGAAAAGCACGAAGATCTTGAAAAACCCAAGTAAATTTTGTATCCTCAACCCCCACTTGAGTGCAGTTCCGTGTATGAGGAAGGCAAAGGTGACGCAAAGGAATCCGACAGCGCGGAGGGTCCAGAGGCCCGGATCTATGTTTGCGGCTCGCAAAATATATTCTCCGAAGACAAGCGAGTTTCCGGCAGCCCATGCTGTCCGTGACTGAGCAAGAGGGCCTCGCCAATGAAGGAAGGAATGACAAACCAAGTAGAACACTATTCGCCGCGTAAACCGACGTGATGAGGTACTTGGGACGTCGAAACAGATACTCCAGATAGTTTTTCTCTCCTCCGTTTCTAGGAAGTGCCTATCCGGGCTTTCGAATTAGCAAAGAAACGGGAAACAGGATTTACACAATTCACTTACCGTCCCCCAAATGATGTATACTTGCATACCAGCAGCAGCAAAGACTGCACCAATCAACCACATCGTCCTTTCGACGCCTCAGTGTAGTTGCTGTGTATACTCCGCTGGAACGAAACCTACAATGCCAATCCCTCACTCCCAGTCAACCGCAAAATTGTGCTTGGTGTTGCAAAAACTCTAGATAGCAGCGCCGCCTTCAGCATATATGCATGGCGAAAGAACAGCTTGCTCACCCTGTACCAATAATCCTGTTGAAGATAAGAAAGACCGCAGATGTCAACCCAATTTGACGGCGGCTGCTCTCTTGTCCATCCTCGAGTCTAATAGGGCCATTACTATCCAGAACCTCTCCAGTTTGAAGTGAAGGGATTTCCTCGCGTTCTGCTGGTCCGCTGGTAGTAGCCACAGATGTCCTCTCTTCTTCACCTTCACCATCCTGGGTAACGGTCTTGCACTTCACGGACGCCATAGTGCCGACCATCAGCTAGACCTTGAACGGTGAAAAGTGAAGGACTGGTCGAGACGCGAGGTCAAGCACGGGTATGCCGCTGCGGTATTAAGAGCGCTAGAAAAATCCATTATGCAGCTTCCGAAGTAAAGGGTTAGTGTAGAGTCTTCCGGGAATAGTCGCCTGATGACAAGAGAATGGCGAGCTTTGGCGTTCGTGCCGTCAAAATCATTCCCAGTCCGATTGGTCGGCAATCCTCCGAAGTTCGTTTGAAGTTTCCCTTAGCTATTTGTGGGGATAAGTGATTCCGGGTGACTGTACTTGTGGGTGAAGGTGGTTGATAAATAATGCTTTTTTGGGGACATACTCAACATCGTGGAAGAGGATAGAGTAGCACTCTGCATTGAGAAAACATATTTAATAACATAGGAACAATAACTAATCTATTAAAGAAGATAGATAAATCCGGATCCATCACGAACCTCGACGCCTTCCTCGAATCTGTTTCATCGGTCTCGCAGTCGTTCCAAGGAGGCCACCACATCTCTCGCCACTTGCCCATCAGCGCCACGAGTGTTACCACCTCCACCAACATTGTCATAAAACAACGCAAACTCTTTTGCCTGTTCCACTAAGACACTCATCTTCCCAAAGCGTGCAGTCTTGTTTTTTGCAGGAGATAAAGGCGGGTCAGGGATGGCTTCCAGAATGCTCGCCTCGTTCTCCGGACAGCTTCGCATCAGAAGCCCAAACAGAACCGCAAGATGTCCGCACAGAAATGATGCTTCGGCCTCCGCATTCTCATCAACAAGATCTGGCGATTGGCGACTTTTCGAGCATTCGGATTCGGCGGGTCGTAATGTTGGGAGGTAATGAAGATATAACTTCACGAGAACCTCCAATGCGCTAAGGCTGTTCGGGCAGGTGCAAACATGCAAGCAGGCGCGCTTCTTCATCGTGCAAGAGTGAGATATGCCTTATGTGCGTTCTGTGAGTATGTTAAGGATTGTGGAGAGAATATGCGTACGAATCTCCTGAAGCAACGACTTTGTATTTTCTACCATCTGGACCAAGTTCGTCAACAAGCCTAGGGCGAGACAGAGCCGATCCAGAGTTTGAGCTGCAATATCCTTGACCTCCGAGACTTCGACCACGCTACCGTCGTCGTCCAGCTCGAGAATATCATCATCTGTATCGCTCGTGGGTTCTGATTTTATGCGGGCCTTCGTATCAACGTTTTCCTGCTTTATCTTTCCGGACGTCTTTGCCCCAGCATCTCGCAAGACCTCAGATATGATCCGGATAATCCAAGGCAAGGCATTCTCTTCATCTAGAACTGCTTGACACCATTCCTCGTCCGCGTGAGTAAGGCTGACAAGAACTCGGAGAGATGTCTCCAGGCACTTGAGGGCAACAGAGCCGATTTCCGGTGAATGGCTTGCTACGCTATGCCTGAAAAGACGAGCCTCCATCCTCGTGCCAAGGCCAACCAAAGACTCTGCCAGCCATTCAGATTTCGCTGCTTCCAGTGCTTGGGTGTTGTCAAAGTCGCAGGTTTTTGCGTCAGCATGTTCCTCGTCTTTGGCTTCAGTAGAGTTTGCACCCCACTGGCCCAGGAGGAAGGTGTCAATTAGGCACAGATGAAGGTGCACACTTTCAAGAAAGGGCAGCTCGTTCTCCGAATGATTACCAAAAACGCTTGTCCCAAAAGGCTCTATGTCGAGTTTCAAAGAGTGGAGGAAGATCGGGAAGTGCCTGGGGTGTAAGAGGGAGGGTGGCAACCCATGCAGAGTTCGAGCAACGAGCAAGGGTGTTGTTATCTACTAACAGTGATCAGAACCGGGAAATCGAAAAGGAAAGTGACGTACTGCTGTAAATGGTAGAAAGACTCGTGATTTGCCAATGGTTGTGTGTATCGTGCTTAACTGTCACGCACTTAGCGAGGGGACAAAGCATCAGTTAAGAACTCACCATTATCCGTTCTTTCTTGCCCACTCCCAAACTTCGAAATTCCGCATCCCGATCCGAGCTTCCATTCTCTCTCTTCGAAAGTGTGTGTCCAATTAGCTGAAGGGGGTCCTTCCGAGAGAACAGGAGTGCTGAGAGAACGTCGACCACAGATTGTGATTCTATCGGTGTTCGAGCTGGAAAGGCAGTCTCTAGCTTTTGTTGTGAAGATTGAGTAGCTGGTGAAGCCTCTGAGACAGCCTCAAAAGTGCGCTGAGCGAGGTCCACAAGCGAGCTAGCATCTCGTGCAACAAGAACACTAAAGAAACACAACAGAGTGTCAAGAATCTGCAGAGACGGGAAAACTGAGAAGTCAGCTGAGATTACCATATAAATATATCATGGCTTACAATGTCATCACCTCTCCCAGCACCGGCATCACAGAAGACACTCCAAGTTCGTGTGAGAAAGTCTGCTCTTTTGGCCTTCCGGGCAAAGTCGGTATCGCACAATTTTGTTGTTATCTCCATAGCACTTCGAAGAGACGAGAACATAGGTTGAGCTTTGATCATGGAGATGGAGAAATAGCTTTACCTAGCACGTCGCAAAGCGAGATTTCCTTTGCCATTTTTCATGTCCATGCCCTCGAAGAGATAGCCCACTTCATCCAAGAACCGTCGACTTTCTCCTTTGCTTCTGAGTTCGGTTATACTCTTAAGTGGGTTCATCATTCCATTGGGCAATGGTGCAGCGGGTGGTAGAATGGGAAGAGCCTTGAACCTGCTTGAGACCTTTGAACTCTTTCCATGCTTCCTACTGCCAGGCGAGCCTGGGTTAGAGCGAGAAATAGGGCTTCCTTTGGGTGACAGTGGAGAAGGATATGGGTCGTCCTCTGAATTGTCAACCCCCCATCGCGAACGCAAATCGGCATAGCTCTCTCTGATTTCATCCTCTTCTTCCTCTGGAATATGTTCCCCTCCTTCGACATTAGAGGATGAAGCAAGCAATGCGCGAGATGTCGAGGACGAAGCCGGCATTGCGACTATGAACGAACGCGATGCACCAGCATATGTACGAGTTGCTTTCGACGTAGTAAGTGATGGAAGAGATGACTCCAATGATTCCTCTGCCAATGGTTCAAATATATTCGCCACAGGAGGCGATTTCGATGGTGTGACGGGAAAGTTGGGCAACGAAGGGGTTCGCTCCAGAGGTTCCGTTGGTTGCTTCTGGATAGCAGTGTCCGTCTTCGACCGCGCAAGCATCCTCTTCGACAGTTTGTGTGGTGTATTTGTCAATGAAGGGATTGGAGAAAGGGCTTTGTCGAATAGTTGCGAGAGATCATGAGCGACGCTCAGTGGCTTGTGGGTTGCGCTTCGGGTTGGACTCCGTTTTCGTTTATCATTAGTCTTCCTTGATTTGATTTGATTTTCTTCCTTTGAACGCGATGCCTCTGGGTGGTGGTCGTAGTCATTCCCTCCCAGTTCCTTTTCGATGATGTCAGGCGACACTCGTCTTCGTTTCTTTGACTGAGTAGGTTGATCATGACTATCAGTAGTCGCGGGTTCGTCGCGCTCCAGCGCTTTGCGCTTCGAAATCCCCTTCTTGCTGTACGTACGTGGGTTGTACAGCGAGGTCGACGATGGCGGCATCTGTTGCGGTAGAAAGTTGGGTTTCGTAAATGATCCAATTCGGGGCAACCCTGTGACGCGAAACCTAACGGCGTGATTCTGTCACGGTCACCCACAAACTCAACCGGCCTATACCTCCACCAACCTCATCATGGAAGTCCTCGAGAACCGTATCTCATCCTTTTCCAAGCCTAAGCGCATCAAAGGCTCCAAGAAACTGCTGAAGTGGCCTCACGACGACGATTTCAAAGCGGCACCACAGGGATTGGCTGAGGCTGGCTTCTACTACAATCCAAGTTTGGAGGACAAGGACAATGTAACCTGTTTCATGTGCAACAAAGATCTCAGTGACTGGGAAGCTGAAGACGACCCGTTTGACGTACATTGGGAAAAGTGTGGCCAGAAATGTTCATGGGCACTGGTTAGATGCGGTCTTCGAAACGATATGGACCGCAATGACAGGTGAGCATCTGTAGGGCGTAACATCGCGATACTGGTTTATATCTTGCACATAGCTACACATTTCCTGATAAGACACGTATCCCAACAGCGAAACTTATGGAAAAGGCGCGACTTGATACCTTTGACGTCGGAGACGGGTGGTTGCATGACCAAGATAAAAACCACGGAGCCTCTTCCAAGAAGGTATCCTTCCCTCCCCCAGAACTATGTTTATAAGCGCTCATTCGGGGCTTCTCAAGATGGCACAAGCTGGCTTCATCTTTACCCCGCAACATGCAGGTGACGACCTCGTAACCTGCGTATACTGCACGGTGTCCCTGGGTGGCTGGGACCGCGATGACGACCCATTGTAGGTCATCCTGTTAATTATTCAACTACTTGTACTCAGTTTGACATAGAGAGGAGCATCGTAAACGCGAGAAGAAGACAGGGAAAGCCTGTCCTTTCGTCGCACTCTTAGCATCGCCACAGGCATCGTCAGCTGTGGAAAACAAGAAACCACCCTCGCGTTCAAGTACCAAGCCTCCATCCCGAACAAGTGCTAATCCATTGACAAAGTCAAAGTCCACTCGTACACTAGGGCACACTCGGTCGGCTTCATCGCATATAGACACATTTGAACCGACGAAAATTCATGATGGGAACACCAACCATGATGGAGATGATAGCGACTACTTTTCAACAACAAGCGCAGGTACAAGTACTGCGGCGGTGAAGAAAGGAGCCAAAACGCCCCGAAAGCCACGAGGGACTTCTGGTGCCAAAACCCCTGGACCCCGTTCACAAGCAAAAGCCCGCAGCCGCAGCCGAGGAGAGGATTTGGGTGACGTCGAGGAAGACTTGGAGGAAGACGGAGTAGAGTTTGAGTCCACTATCACCGCCGCTCCCAAGCCCAAGAGGAAAACGAAAGGAAGGGCAAATGCAGTTGTCGAGGAAGAGGAAGGACCACCTGCTCCCGTAGCGAAAAAGCACACTCGCACAAGGTCAAAATCAGTGAAGCGAAAACCAGAAGCTGAAGTCGAGTTGGAGGAGGAGCAACCCAAGGCCTCGGCATCCAAGAAGCCGGCGCGAACAAGATCGAAATCGGTATCGAGGAAAGCCCCCCAAGAAATTCCTGAAGATGAAGACGAGGAAGAGCCCCCCAAACCAAAAGCAAGAGGGAAAGGCAGGCCCAAAGCTGTCGAAAAGATTGAAGAAACAGAGGAACCGAAAGTTCAACGCGGCAGGAGACCTACGACCCACAAGAAAGACCCTCAATACGAAGAAACCCCAGCAGATGCAGGAATCGTCACTCAACTGGACAGCCCAACTGAAGAAGATAGAAGTCCGGATCCAATGCAAATCATCGAGGATGAAATATCTAGCGTAGCAGCTGCAAAGCCGCCTCGAAAGAAGAAGCTCGTGTCCTCTCCTCAGACCGATGAAGGAGTTCTCCCGCTGGACCAACCAGCTCAAAAGCCGCAAAATCATATGCGCGACCGGCTTGAGGACAACCAAACTAGTGTGGCTAAGAAGGTACCCGCCAAACAACCAAAGGCCTCACAGGACGTTTCCGCCGATAGGAAGATGCAAAATGCAGGTCAAGATGCTGCTCCTGTCCCCCCGGATGTAGTCCAGGTCTCCGATGACGAGATGAATATTGCCGGCGATGTGTCCATGCAGGATATCTCAGATGAACCTCGCGCAAAATCTCCGTCTCCAGTGCGTCGACCATCTCCTAACCCCCTAGCACAGAAAAGTGCGACAACAAAACGTGGCCCTCCTCAGAAGAAACCTGTTGTGGAAATACTACGTCCTTCCACGAAACAGAACACCGTCAGGGAGGAAGTCACCCGTGAACCAGATGTATCAATGCATATTGTTGAACCCCAGCCCCAAGCTACACAGCTGGAGGAGATGCCCGTCACACCCCCTCGCAACCCCGCGCTAAACCTCCCATCCCTACCCCAGCCTCAGGAATCTCTAATTCAAGAGACCCAGCAGCAGGAAACGGCGGATTACCCTCGACCACCCTTGTCCCTCTTGCCCTTCACCCCAATTCAATCGTTGACCACTGCGGAATTAGACATGACCGTGGAACAGTGGATACGGTATCAAATGGGCGTTGAATTCGACAAGTTCAAGAGGGACGGAGAACGCGAATTGGAAAGGTTTAAGCAGAGAGCGGAAGAGGTGAGGCGAATGATCGAAGAACTGTGAACCTAGGACAGTATATGTTCACAACAGACACGCCACTCTACATCCCTCTTTGGATCATGTCAACGATTTCGCTATTGTCTACTCACGGTTTCGTGCTTCGATCTCCTGCAAGCAATTTATCATCACTTCCAGGATATCTCGCTCATGAAGTGGCGCGATTCGACATTGTTCTTGACACGATAAATGAGCTACTCTAACGGAGATTACACCCAGTCGGAATATTTATTTTACTTTTCACCGCTACCTTTCATCCTCCAAACTCAATTCGCTGTCCGGGTCCAGACCCCAGCTACCCTGAAGAAATACTGTCGGGGTGGCCACTCACCGACCTTCCACATCAAGCAATATGCGTCATCGAAAAGGAGCAACAAAATTCAGTCATGACCAGACTGAACCAGTACACTATTCTCCCCATCGCCATATATCGACCTGCAGAAGACAAACCTCCACATATTTGGCTTTTTACCTTCTAGAATGAGTATGTGGCTAAACGTGAGGGATAACGTAATTCATTGCGCGGAAGCCCTAATGCAGACCAGTTCAGGTCCGGTTTACATCCCTGTCGCATGATTTTGTTGTGAATGGTTCCTATAAACTGATGATTTTGGTGTAAGTTTGCCCAAGACAGGGAACACCTGGTGATCAATCCTGCCTTTGAAGGTGCGATTTCATCGATATACGTCAGCCCGATAGCCTGGATTGTCCGTTTTTTTCGTGCCTCGGGGCAAATGGGAGTCTATAGCCGTCAGAGGTGTTCCCAGGCTTTCCCAAGATGAATTGACCAAAACACCCTCGTTGGTCCAACGTTTCTAGTTCACAGGCGTACTTGTGGAGCATCGCGTCGAAACGATGTCGGGGTTCTTCCGCGAAGCGCCAGTGGGCATAGAAGGTGTCTATCAGAGTATAGACGTTTTCTGAAGCCAGTCACTCCCCGTCCCTATAATAGGGAAAACAATTACAAGTTGATGACCCCCCACCCCCTTCAGAGGATCGGTAGCTTCGTTTGCAGTCAACTGGACATCACACGAATCCGATTCCACTGAAAAACGCGTTCGACACAAACCCCTTGATTTTCTGTCCACTTCACTCGAACAGCCTGTGGATAAAATGCTTTCTCTCCCGGAGGATATCCTGATCGCTATTCTCACATGCCTCCCACTTCCTGACATACTCAACCTCCGCCAGGTAAGTAACATGCTCCTCGTCTCTGCGACCGCCTGATTCTACCGTCAACGGGATAGACGTGCCGAGCGTTACATGCACTAGGCTGCTCTAGGGCCGTGTGGACGTCCATTCTTCAGACCGAAGTTCTTGATAAGAGCATCCCGATACCAGGCATTTCAAAAAGCGCACCCGATACCCTAACAATCGAACAACGCGTTCGTCGAGCACTGCGATTACATCAACGATGGACATCCTCAAATCCCCAATCCACTGCAGAATATACCTTCCACGCAGGTGACAGCGCACGAGTTGTCGATCTACGGTTTCTTCCTCGTGATAATGGACGTTGGCTCGTAGCTCTGGCGTATCCCTCCCAGCAGGCACCTAGCCGCTCCGATAGAGTGTTCACCCTTCAATGTTGGGACTTGATGGCCTCCCCCCCACGTTGTATCGCCTACCAAGCGATCAAGGAGTTCGGAGGACTCACTCTGAATTCAGATCCTGAGTCCCAATTCATTCTCTCCATCAAAACGTCAAGGTCAGCTAGCTCGATTATACTTGTCGGCACCTTTTACTCGAACTCAAATTCGTGTCCTACTTTAGTGTCAATCTTTTAGGTATCGACTTCGAAGCGACTAACCCAGAAAATGGTTTCCTCCCTTCGTTATCTATCGACCAATCACTCCAAGGGGTCTACCACCTTTCGGGATCCACAATCCTCACTCGTGCTCAGGACAAGGTCCTTCTGTTTGATATTCACAATCCAAACGCCCCAATTGAACTAGCAAGTGAATTATCACCTTCTGGAACAGCCCAGGTACGTAGTCAAATTCTTTTTTATCATTTTTTGCTCCAATCATGTCATGTATGATCACTGACTTGATGATAACTGGTCGATGTGATTAGTTCGAACCTGTTCTAGACGCCATCATTGACGGTTCCTTGGGACTAGTGGTGCTCATAAAATCCACCAAATTGGAGCTCTACGCACTGTCTGAAGCCCACCAAAATAACATCCTCGTTCCTCTATATACGCACATCTTTCAATGGCGTATAGATAGCGTCGTTATGTCCCAACAAGCTTTCACACCGGGCAGCTCGCCTTCCTCCCCTCCGCCTATTAATATTCTTGTGCGTTTCGGCAGCCTCTTTCCTTGGGTTCGTTATTCGTTTCTAGTATTCGAGATCTCACTCAGTCAATGATTCAGCCCGTAAACGCCTTACACCATTTCACCCTCGAACCGAATGAATTTTACGACCCTACCCTGGGCACTGAACTAACGAACTACCCCTACCAACTCACTCCAACGCTTCGCCAAACCATCGGTTCACCAGTCCGACTGTTCGCAACCTCGCACATGGTTATTGGAACCTACGGAACCGCAATCTGGTTTGATAGTCACACTGAAGACTACTTTGGACACGCAGATAGGGGACAACGTCTTGCGGGCAGGTCACTTCGAACAGAACCTGTAGAGGATGAGGGTGTTGTGCTTTCCTCTGCGGCAACGTGCGTTTACGGTGTTCGTGAAGTTGACGCCTGGGTAAGGTTGGCGATGTGCGAAGAAGAGGGTATAATTGCGGTAGGAGCGGCTGACGGCGAGATATCTATTCGCAAATATGCGTAGTTTGCCTCTGACTCTTAGTCTGGGGTTATACGATTCTCAGGTCCCTTCTAGAATCATCGTACATTCCCTGCAATGATTATTTACTACTACATGGTCTCAGGGATTGGCGATGAGGACCTTATCGATTGTGAGGGTCCTTCGCATGATCAGTTTGGTGAGGCCACTTACTGCCGAGGGTGTTAACCCAAGATCTTTGAGGCTCTTTGAGAGATCTTCCTGAGTGTACGTTTTTCTAGAACGAGGTCAGATCTCACTTCCATGACATGATGTCCGATATAGGCTCACCTCGGGAACTGACACGACAAGGAGACGGTCTCCACATCAAATTGCAAGGACTGGCCAGCCAAGAATTCAGCAACAGCTCTCAGTGCTAGGAGGGTGGTTTGTGAGTCCCAAAAGACTGTATTGAAAGGTCAATAACATACGTGCATCACTTGGCAAAGTCGTGGTTAAAGGTTGGCCTCCTGGTATGCGAATTTGCAGTCTCGTCTCCTTGAAGTCCTTACTAACTGCCGGTTTGGCAGGAGCCGCAGGAGCTGCGCTTGTAGAAGCCGCTGGGGGGTCAATTACTTCTCTTCCTTCGCGGATGGCTTTCTCTCGCGCAAGCTTGTCTGCTCTTGTCTTCTTGTCCGCCTCGATTTGAGCTTTCACGGCTGCACGGGCCTTGGCGTCCTCGATCTTATCTGATAGCGGGTCCGGTGAAACGTCAAGCAAGCGATAATCGGTTGACATACCTCGTCGCTTCTGTTCGGCTTCCTTGATCGCTTCCTTTTCTTTCAATTCCTCTTTGATTTTGTTCATGTCCTTTAAAGTCTCCGGTCTTAGTAGTAAAAGGGACGCGTTTACTATAGTAACTGACCTTGCCTGCCTTCCTGCGAAGGTTTTCATTGGCTCTATTCTCAATTGCATCTTGCTCGGCCTTTTTGGCGCGTTTCTCCACCAGCCGTGTCCTTAATTCCTCCAATTTCTCCTTCTTCTCCTCCTCTGTCAGGGGTTTGATCTGTGCGGCGTTAATCGTTAATCTATGAAGAGATAGGAGATATGAACCTCTTCTGTCGATTCTTCGAACTGGTCATGACCACTTTTCTCAGCGTGGAAGTTGGCAAGTGCGGTGTTTCTAAAGATCTTTCCGCATTCTGAACACTTGATGCTCTGCAAGCAATGTGGAGTTGTGGCGTCTCATGTAGACAGAGTGCACGAGATACCTTGGCTTCACCAACGTCAGAAATGCCGAGGGCAGCAGCCTCTCCGTCTTCATCCACGTCCATCGCATCACTGGGCCGAGCGCTCGACGCGGATTCTGTAACGCCGGACAACTCGGGAACGGGCTGCCCATCGTGTTCTAGAATATGATCCATCGCAGGCTGCAGGCCTCTATTCCCTGTAGCCTTCAAGGCCCCTATAAGAGATGATCCACCGTGATAGTGAGCGGTTACATTCAAAGGGAGAGACAAGGAAGTGCGAACAATCGACGCGTGCAGAATCGAATCCCATTCCAACGAGCGTGTCTCTGTCACCAGCCATTTCGACGTCGAAGAGTGAATCTCGATGGATTTGCTATGCGATTGTTTGTGGGCCCAGAATGAAGGGAGAATCCTTTGGGAAGCCAAGTCTGCTGAGGTCCACAGCCGAAAGCCGTTCAGCCACTCCAGACATTTTAGGCAACTCGGTCCCACGCCGGTAATTGAACACCAGCGAAGGTGCGTGTCAGCATTATTACGATATTAGTGAGCTGTTGTCTCCATGGTGGATGCTGCGCTGCGTTGTGATTCAATGTTCATAGAACCTGAGTACCAGTTTCTCGGAATTCAGGAGCCTGAGGGTTGAGGCCGTCATTTGCGTAAATCCACAAATAGAAACTCGGGAGCAAGGCGTTGCCAAGTCCGGCGTGCATGATCCACAAGCACCAGGAGTTTGCTGTTGTTCATGTTCTCCGAACACTCTCCGGAACGTCGACCACACTCACAACTTTGACCGTTGGGATATCCAGCTCACTTGAGAATTCACAAGCGACACGTTTGACGCGGTCATTCGGTGCTTTCTACCCGTCTTATCTCACATCAATTACCACTCTGCCTTGCCATGCACCCCACAACCGCCCCCGGACGTTCGGTCTCTCCAGTCGATCATGACCTCCAAAACCTTTACAACGAAGTCTGGGCCAACTTCGCTGAGGAGGGTCAAGCCACAGATGGGGATATTGACAACATCTATAGCGATTATGGTGCCGATCCCAATCAGAGGACTGTGAACGGCAAATACACAAGTACGTCTTTTTTCTTTCTCAATAATGGGCTTTGTGAACATGGGATTGTCGTTGAAGATGGAGGACGGGTGCCTCCAGGTCCGCCTCCGCCTCCGCATCGACTACCACCAGCGTCACCCCCAAGACCCGCACGGCGGCTTCCCCCGACACCTGGTGGATCATCCTCCAGTGTTGGACCAGCAATTTTTACAATGCCCGAACCCCAAGTCGCCCCATACAGTCAACACTCACAGAGGCCTAGTCACTACAGCACGGATTCATTTACCTCTGTGTCATCAGACCCCAATGAGCTTCTGAGGCGGGCTACAGCAGCCAATGCCAACAGCGGTGGTCGTCGTTTACCTCCTGCACCTGGATCACTTGACGGCAATAGGACTTCTCCATCGTGGCCTGGCATGGGACTACCCTCTGATCCCAGGCCAGTCTCTCGCGTTCCAAAGGAGGCAGCCAATTTCGACCTAGGCGGCAATGCGTACGGCTCTTCTGTCTCTAGATCCACCTCTATACGACCTCCAGGAGCTCAACCACCAGCCATACCTGGTGAATATTCCCAAAGCCAAGGGTATCGTATCAGTTATGAGCCTACATTGCCAGCGGAGGTCCAATACTCAGTGGATAATCGCACACTTTCCGAGAGTCGCCAGTACCATCTCCCATCACCAGTTCAATCCGCACATAGTGTCCAATACGGTGTTGCCCAAACATACAGTCGTGAAAACGTTGCGGATTATTCGTCACCAGTAACGAATCGTGAGTCCCGTACGTCTATTCGATCTCGTCATTTACTACGATGTGGCCTAACTCTACATCTCATGATCAGGCGATTCGCCCTCGTCATATAATCTTGGTCGGAATGATTTAGCATCCTCCGGTGGCTACCTCAATCAACAGGCGAACCCGTCTCCATATGATATGGAGCCGAGTCCATTCGGCGCTGATGTATCCCGTGGATATTCTGCGACAAGCTCTCTGACACGGAATTCAGATTACGGTTTCGCGCATGTAGATGGTGGTTCAGGCCTCACACGGAACACAAGCGACATGCTAAGGACCCTGGCGGATTATAGTGCACGTCCTCCGCTAAATCTGCACACTGAACAGCAAGAAGAGTTTTGGGAAGATGAAGACGAAGAAGATCCGCATCGCTTCATCAATCTATCACTGTTATCCCATATCGCTGTCCAATTACGCGACAAAGTCCCTCGTGGAACACACACCAAAGGTAGCATCCCCTACCCTCGTGCCTTTACTGGGAAAGATATAGTGGTATGATTAACACATCATTTGTTGTTTGACATCTCACTTTTTTGCAGTCCACCATCCAATCTCTGATCCAACGGGAGTTGGCTATAAACCATGGAATATCGACAAATGACCGGCGAACGGCTCTACACGTAGCTCGTAGTCTCCAAAGCCAACTATTCTTTTACGAGGTGGAATGGGGCGGTCGGGTGTTGCAAGATGGAGTGGAAGACGTTTATATGTTCTTGGATGACAATGAAGGCACTGGGGAACGAGAAGAGCTCCCGACGGGTGTGGTGACAATGCTTACCCGATGCTATTCGGCGAGTTGTGCCGACGGAGTACCCTGCTATGCATACGCTTGTCCACGAAAGGTAGCACTTCACTATCTTGTGTCTTCGCATGGTCTCACTTTTAACAGGGTAATTCTATCATTACTCTTCAACCTACGACCGAGGCCCCGGCTCAAGCCAAGACGGCATGGTCCGAAACGGTTGAAGACGCTGTCCTAAACACCTTACCTGAAAGTGAAATAAATCGCCAGACGTACGCCTTCAATTGTCCATCTCGTTTCCCTTGTTGACCTGTCTTAAAAAGTATCATCCACAAGCTGATCACCAAAGAAGAACAGTACCTTCAGGACATCGATATAATTGAGACAATCTTCCTCAAACCACTCCGAAATGCCAATCCCGCTATCATCAGCCCCTTGAATAAATTGGAGGAGTTCATTGACGAAGTTTTCGGCAATATTCTGGACTTGCGGGAATGCAATCGCCACCTGTTGGAAGTCCTCTACGTTCGACAGCGCGAGCAAGCACCTGTTATCCAACGTATTGGAGATGTATTCTTGGATGCTGCAGTGGAGTTCCGATTAGCCTATCCCTTTTACATTGCTCAACACCCAGCTGCAGAGAAAAGGATGAAGGATGAAATGGATAGTAATCCTGCTTTCCGCCTTTTCCTTGAGGTAATGTCACGCGTGCCTCATCGTGATTTTTGTGCTGACCCTTCAATATTAGCAATGCTCGAGACAATCTGCTCGTCAGGGGGATGCTGTCCGATTGGACCTGAAGCACTTCCTGAATCGACCTTCTGAGCACCTTCAGAAATATCCAGTTTTACTCGAGGCCGTCATGAATGAGACTGATGAAGGGAACCCGGATTCTGGCTTCCTGAAGGAGGCCGTTGAGGCTATGAAGAACCTTCAATCCAGCGCCCAGTTGCGGACGTTCCAGATAGCAATGGGAAAGGGACCAACGGGCAAATGGGAATGGTACGATCTCGTCGACCCAGAGTTTGCTAAGACGTTATCAAAAAAGGAAGCTAAAAGGCAAAGGTAATGCACACACCCGCTTCGTTCAGCCTAGTTACTGAACCTTTCTTCCTAGCATCATATTCGAACTCATCAAGGGTGAAATGGCCTATGTTAAGGATCTGGAAAATATTGAGGCTGTATGTATGGTCTGGTTTTTCGAGCTGTCCATCACTAAAAATTTGGTAGATGTATATTATCCCGCTTCGAGACGCAAACCCACCTATTATCGAACCAAGCAAGCTGGAACAGTTTATCCACGAGGTCTTCAACAACTTTACCGAGCTCTTCCACCACCACCGCAACCTTGTTGAGAAGTTCCACGCAATTCAGCGAGAAGAGCATCCGGTCATCAATAGTATCACTGCTGCTGTGTTTGACGCTGCCTTGAATTTCAGAGACGCGTATCTGCAGTACATCCCGAACTATCCAATTGCAGCTTACCGCATCGATGATGAGATGGCGAACAGCCCACCATTCAAAGCGTTCGTTGATGTAAGCTACGTTTGCATTGTTCCTCTTCTCAGGTCATGCTAACATTGACTTCAGCAATGTGTACGACACCCGGATGCCCATCGGTTGGATATGAAAAATTTCATCAATCGTCCTATTCCAAGGTTGCTTCGTTATGAGCTCCTGCTAAAGGGTATCATGGAGGAGAGTCCCGAAGGGCATGAAGACCATGAAGCGATCCCTCACGTCGTCGATGTTATCAAAGCACTCGGAAAGGAAACAGAACCAGGAGTACAGACAGCTAAAGAGAAAGTCGAGCTCTGGCGATACAACGGAAGTCTGGTTTATAAACCCGGAGAATATGTGGTAAGTAGAGTGTCATGTGGAGGGAAGATGAGCTCATTGGTTTTGCAGGACATGGATCTACTTGACGAAAGTCGTTCTTTGAAGTTCTCTGGAAAACTCCTTCGTCAACCGGAAAGCGGTCTGGAAATGTTCGGTTGGAGTGAACTATACGTTCTTCTCTTTGATAATTATCGTACGTTTTGAAATTGTGGGTCTTTCGTCAAAACTGATATCCTTTCACAGTGGTTATGACAAAACCGAAAGAAAAAGAGAGCGTAACGAAGTATCATGTCAATCGAAGGGCAAGTCTTGTGCTCGATTCTAGAATCTATCTCATATCTCTTGCAGCCGATTCCGCTTGAATTACTAACCCTCGTCAACTTCACCGACCCACCAACACAACGAAGTGCTGGAATTCTAAAGACATTCACACCAGGATCGTCATCTAATGCGGCACAATCCCCTGAAAGCGCCGTTGATCCACGATCCGTATATCCTTTCACACTGCATCACAACGGACGACTCGGAGGCACATGTATCCTGTATGCCGAATCAGCCCAAAGTCGTGATGATTGGAAGAAGGCCCTACAGGAAGCCGTAGGAACCAGAATGGTCGTCCAAGATTCCAACAGAGTGTTCACCGTTGAGACACTCAGCGCAGACACTTTCCTCGTTTCCGGTAACCCTACGGCCAACCATAATCAGACTTGGAATCAAAGTGCGGCTTTGACGGGGAAAGTTACATGTTCAGTCCCGTTCAGTGAGTCCAATCCTTTGCGATCACAACTATTTTTTGATCGTGGTATAAAGATATGCGGGACGGGAGAGGCTTAGTGGCTATCGGGTGTGCAGAAGGTGTCTGGATCGGATTCCGACATGACCCCAATTGTACGTGCTTTCTATCCTTATTTTAGCTTGTGGCTGACCTGTTCAACCTAGCTATGCGTCGAGTACTGCACCTGAAGATGGTGACACAATGTGCCATGCTCGAGGACTTTGGTATCTTCCTTGTACTCGCAGACAAGGTACGACAATCCTGCTGATCAGAACACCATTTTGACCTATCCGCATAGTCATTGTTTGCATACCACATTGAGGCCCTCGTCCCATCTTCACCTCAAGGCGCCCAAGCCTCACAGACACCGCAAAAGCTGAACGGATCCCGAGACGTCCACTTCTTCTCAGTGGGAACGCTTCATGGACGAACCCTCATCGCCTACATGAAGAAAAATGGGGTACGCGATACTTTTTTGTGCTATATGTTTACTTATGAGTGCTTTAGTTGGACAGTGTCTTCCGAGTCCTTGAGCCTGTGATGGAGAAGATTAACGAAAGAGGTCGGACACCCATGGGTTTGGGCTCACGATTGGGTTTCCGTTCAGCCAAGTCAGAATGGTTCCGTGTTTATAGGGAGTTCTTCCTCCCTTCGGATACGTTCGACCTTATTTTCCTCAAAGCCCGTATTGCCATTCTATGCGTGAAAGGATTCGAGATTATGGATTTGCAAGAGTACGTTCATCTCTTCGCTAAGTCAAGCGACAAGAAAGACTTACATTATACAACCACATAGCTTTGACAGTGTCACCATTCCTCACCGCGAAGATCCTCGTCTAGGACCACTCGCAAAACGTTGTGAAGCATGTCGACCAATGGGAATGTTCCGTTCCAAAGACGATGAATTCCTTCTCGTCTACGACGGTATGTCCTTCCTCTCCCTCCGTATCCCACTCGCCTCATACTTGCTCGCTAGAATTCGGTTTATACGTCGACAAACACGGAGACCCAACTCGTTCAGCCGCAACTATCGAATGGGAAAACACCGTCGAACGCGTTGCCCTCCATCCACCCTACGTCCTCCTCTTCAACAGTCGCTTCATCGAAATCCGTCACATAGCCACCGGTCGCCTCGCCCAAATCATTCCGGGACACGATATCCGATGTATCTGGGATGGTCGTGGTGTAGGCTCAAGTATCCGTGGACACGCTGCACCCAATACCGCTACAAATACAGGTCCAGATGGAATGAATCAAGAAGCTCAAGTTCATGCAGTTATGAATGTTACGGATCCTCAACCTGGTCCTGGGGGATATAAAGCAGTTTCGACAAAGGCGATTGCTCAACATGTGTTTGAGTTGGTTCCGACGGTGCTCTTGGATGTTCCGCAGAGTGCGACGGTTTCGACGCGTGCCTATTCGCAAAGTTTGACTTTGCAGCCTTCGATTGCGTCGCCGAGGAGTTCGGTTGCGTGGAAATAGGTTTTTGGAGCAGTCGGCCGTTGTGGTGCTTGTCCTTTGGAGGTTCTTTCTCTGCCTATCGGGCTGGCTTGGATATGGATCGGAGCTTTATGCATTCATCATGCTTCTCCCTTTGCATCAGGACTCGGTCCCACTTTTTTTTACGTATCAATTAAGATGTTTGTTTTGTTTTCCTCTTCTATCTATCTCTTGGTGAACAGCAGAATGACTACTAAAGTATTAATCTACAGCAAAAAGAGGGGACAAGGAACGACCCTTTTTCATCGCTGTAGTTATGACTATAGAAATTTTCTCCGGACTCGTTACGATAATCCTAGTTCTTGTTTCTCTTTGTACATATGAGTACAGTACGCATTGCCCGAAAATTGGATTCAATTCCTTCCCCGAAATTCAGCTTGAATCTATATTAGGTGACCAGCACATGTGCGGTAGTATGATGCTTCTGATGGCAACAGCTCGCCAAAAAAAACATTTTCTTCAAAAATGACTGCCCCAGTGAGGCTCGAACTCACGACCTTCCGATGAGCAGAGCGACCCGACAAGTATGTGTACACACACTCGCAGAATCGCGCAGTAACAGTCGGACGCTGTAACCAACTCAGCCATGGGGCACATGTTTTTGTGAAGGAATGTAAATGCCAGATCGACTGCGGCTGGGTCCCGTCAGACTGCTTGCTGGAGTATTCGTCGATTTATTGTGCATGCTGGGAGTCCTCACTCAAGAGAATATGCAAGAACACAAAATAATTAGGAGCTAGAATTGCAATATGCTACTGTATAATATAACAAGATGTGTGTACATCATATACAATGTACAGAGGGTGATGTGTATATGCGGTGGATGCTAGGACTAGCTAGCCAGCGTGTAAACATGAACGAGGAATGATGGCTATAAGAAACTTTTTCGTTAAGTAAATGGATCAATTAGTTGGTACAATGATGTCCGTTCATGTGCGCGTACGTGAGCGTGGGGTGTGTTGGTAACAAAAAACAAGATAACAAACAAGATGAGGGGTATGTACGAGCGGTTCGTTGGTGTGCTTAACGATACAAGGGGGTTATAGTGAGAGAAGGAAATCGTGAACCAAGAAGAAAGAAACTCAAGAGAGAGATTATTAGCAGAGAGATGTATGATATCATCAGAAGGTTTTTGTCGTGTAGTGAAATCAAAGAAAGGACGCCAGGCCGTTTAAAAGGCGGGCACGTAAAGAAGTGCTCGGAATTATTGGGGGGAATCGCATCGGGAAAGGGATGATGAGGGGAGGGAATCCTAGTTCGTATCTTTCCTCTTGAAGAGAGCCTTCATATTCAACTTGGACTGTTGCTTTCTCGGCGGCTTCATCTCCATCATAGGGAGAGTTGGTAGAACAACAGGCGCAAACGAAGCATCCAAAAAGTCCCTCCTCAAATCCGCCGGAGAATTCGTTGGTCTTCTATGCGATGGCTCAGGAGGACTCAACTTCAAAGGTGCAGGAGCAGGTCGTCTCCTTGCCTTTCCACGTTGCTTCCTATGACTAAAAGTAGCCACAAGGGGGCTCGTCAAAGTCGAAGTTACGAACTTGGTTGGACTCCTTGGTGAACGAGGTGCAAACGCCGCAACATCGATGATGAATTCGGGTTTGCGAAGGTGTTTGGCAGCACGACGAGGTCGAGAGGGGATAGCGAGAACTGACATTCCAGGTTTCCTTGAGGTGGTTGCACCACCGAAAGGAGCTAGATCGTCGTTCATATCCTCTGGTCGCATGATGAACTCTGGGTTCAAATCCGAATCCACACTACCACGTCGATCATCGACAGCCAGACTGGCGATAGCAGTAGGATCACGATCACCCTCCTTCACGTCAGGTTCAACACCAAATTGAACCCATTCCATCTCTTCATCCGCCATAGTACCATCTGCTTGTTCACCACCCAGAAGATGAGCGTATTCCCATTCTTCTTCTTGGTCCCACCAAACAGCACCATTAGCATCACGGTAGACATCAGCGACACCAGCAGGACCAGACGATCCACCAGCAGCTTTTGCTTGAGTCTCCATGACACGCTTTACATGAGATTCCATCTTCCCGCCATCAGCGAATTGCATTAAAGCAAGTTCGTTGGCGAGGGGAGCAGGACGGAGGTAAGCGTATTTGGCCTTATTCCGCCTTGCGATGTTAACCGCGCAAATCTCGGCTTTGGCTTTGGATGCAGCGGACTTGGGGGTCCTTGGTGATGTAGGCAAGGCAGCAGAGGACTTTGCCCTTCCTCGAGGACGAAGGATGGACAAGGAGCGGAAACGCTTCACGATCCGAGGCTTGGTTTGTTGAGGTGAAGGCGGCATATGTGGGACGGGGATGGTAATGGGGTTGACAGGAGCAGCAGCGGACTTTATGCTCTTGAACTTGGCAGGAGTAGCAGGGGTTTTGGGGAGGTGAACAAAGACGGAGGTATAGCCAAGGGTGGTGAGGTCGAATTCCTGGGCAGAGGGAGTTGGTTGAGTTCCAGTGATTGGGGTATCAATGACATTAATGTAGGAAGTGCCAGAGTTGGAGGTGACGCGGATGTGAGTAATAGAAGGACGGCGACGCGTAAGAGAAGGTCGACGACTGCTCGTGACCGAAGGCCTGCGCTTGGGAGACCCGGGCGAGCCAGGTTGGACATGGGAGGCCCAGTTGGCGATGGCTGCATAGGTGTTTGAGCGGCGACGAGGCTGGACGACGACGGGCTGAGTAGGAGTAGGGGGAAGAGGCTGAGTGGGGCGCTTCTTCTGGGGAGGTGGGTTGGCGAGGAATGGGTAGGACATGAGTGACCAAAAAGGGAAATACAACGGAAAGTGCCGAGAGGATGAAGAACGCAAGAAAAGACGTGGGCGGGCAGAACACACCAGACGAGACTAGCTCAGAGTTGGGGATGCTGGACAAACCACCAACTGCAGCGCAGATTATATCACAAACCGGACAATAGCAGACTGCCTTGAATGCGTGCCATTCAGCTGCTCTTATACCGAACCGCGTACAAACAAACATCAACAACCTATTGTTCCTCGCCAAACCCCTCAGCTGCCTCTTGCCCGTCCACCCCGGCCGCCACGTCCACGCCCTGCCACTCCAACAACACCCGCGCGCCCTCGAGACGCCCATCCGAGGCCCGGTCCGGGTCCCACATCCACGTCCATCACCTGTCCGCCTCCATACCCCCCACCCCCTCTTCCTCCACCGCGTTGTTGTCCCCTTGTTCCGCCTCTTCCTCCTCCTCGTGCCCTTGTATTGTTATTGTGATTATTATGTCCAACAAAGCCACTCGCCTTCCCACCCCTGCCGAACCTCACATGTGTTGGAACAAGACTTAGCGAATCCAGTGAATTCACCAACCCATCCACCTCATCCGTCTCCATTGCGTTCGTCGTCGCCTTTCGTGTCGATGCCACGGTCTTGTTGTTCGCAGTTGCTTCGCTCGCCTCTGATTCATTGTCTTCTTCGTCTGATCCGCTACCCTCATGGTCTTCATCCATCCGATCTTCATCTTCCTTGCCCCCCTTCTCCGATCTTGGTTTCCATTCCCTCCGGATCATACTTGCACCGTCTCCCCATTTCTTCAACAGACCTCCAATTCCTTTATTTGTCACCGCAAAGAAATATTCTTTCGGATATCCATGCCCTTGAATAAGATGTAGTCTCCTTGCTTTCGGCGTTTGGAAGAACCGTCCACAAGTCTGTTGGTGACATTCAAACTTGGTAACATTGTCAATCAAGGGTGCAAGGCACATTAAAAAGAACAATGTTCTCTTACAATCTTATCTCCCCGATCCTTTCGAACCGCAGCAAGGGGATCATGACACTCCGTTTGATGCTAAAAAGAAAACAAACAACGGTTTCCATCATTCGATATCCAATTCGCACACCAACCATACTCACCAATTCCAATAACCTCTCATCAGGGAACACACATCCACATCCCCGTTCTTCGCACACATGAGCATGATACTTTGCATAATGAGCTTCTAGATCCCTTGAATTCTCCAGTGGTGTAGGTTTTCGATTACATGTTGGTGGTAATGTACACAACAAAGGGTGTTGTGGAGTCCCTTGTTGCACCTGTGTTTCGTCACTGTGTTCTTGTACCGGTTGAAATCCTTTGGTTCCGCCATTCGTCGGTCCTAGTGTAGGCCCAGGACTTGCACTGGTCCTTGAGGCTTTGTGTGTAGGCGCCTGAGAATCTGGAGAAGATATATTCTCCGAAGATCGACGCGATGGTGTACGAGGTCGTTTGGAGCTAGCCATATTTCCCGTAATATATATCGTTCACTGCGAGCCCTGACCGTTCTCTTCCAGAGAGCAAAAAAAAGCGATAGAAACAAGTGGAAGCACCGAGCACGAGGAGATCTAGAAGGCCTTTGCGATGGTGACGATAAAACGAATGTCGTGGATATCACAACCGATGGGTGTGTTTAACGATCAATTAGACGATTTTGCAGGGGGCGGATAAAGTACGCGGACTTTGTGCTATCTGTTTGATAGAGATGACTTGATGAGATCGTGGAGGGGTGTGTGCATGGGTAAGTCAAGGGCGCTAAGTAATGACCAAAACGAGAAGTCTGGCTGAAATGGGAAACTGGGTCACTTGAGCCGCGGCATGATGATGAAGACAACATCGAATGCTTACTCACCACGCCGAACACCCTTGAAGACCGTCCAGTACAAGTACAGCGCCGGATTGCCATCCTGTAACTTTGCAACTTCCCCTCATGACGAGCGCCGAGAAGACTGTCGATATCACCGTCTCCTATCGAGGCAAATCCTATCCACTTTCCCTCCTCCCAGATAGCACTCTACATGCATTACAACTCCAGCTTGAGGAACTAACTTCCGTTCCGCCATCCTTGCAAAAGCTGCTGTTCAGAGGAAAGAAAGCTACGAGCGATGATCCAAATGAAATTACGATCTTGCAAGTTGGTTTGAAGAATGGGGTGAAGGTGCAAATGTTGGGATCTACCAACGCCGAAGTTGAGAGTTTGATGAATGCAGAGGATGCGCAAAGGAAGAAGGATAGGATATTGAGGGAACGTGCACTCAAACCACAAGTCAAGGTGAGCGAATGGACTTCGATATTCCCGAGACGCAACTCACCATTTCGTTCTGTAGCTTCGCTCGACGGGGCCATCGACTTCAAGTTCAAACATCACAACGTTCGATGATATACCCAACCTTACCTCTCGCTTCCATCAACTAGTACCCCTTCCACATCTACCAAACCCCGATTCCGCTTTGGACCTCCTGAGGAAATTATCCGAAGACCCAGCTATCCTTCATGTCATGCAAAAGCACGAATTTTCTGTGGGTGTGTTGACGGAGCTTGCACCACATGAACACCCACAACTGCTTGGGTTAAACGTGAATAAAGGCCAACAGATTAAACTTCGGTTACGGACCAATGCTTATGATGGGTTCCGGTTGTATAGTGAGGTTAGGAAGGTACTTTGTCATGAACTGACGCATAATGTTTGGGGAGATCATGACGAGAATGTGGGTAGCTTCATCCGGGCTTTGGTTTTACCCTCGGACTGACATGACCCTTTTTAGTTCAAAGAATTGAACTCGAAATTGAATAGAGAAGTGGCGGAATATGAACGCGCACAGGATGTAGGAGCGCATAGATTAGGTGGAGATGTTGGAGATGTGTATGAACCGTATATGCCCTCTGCTGAATTGGAGGCACAAGCGAGAGCACAAGCGAGAGCACAAGCGCAGGTGTTGGGATCCGGAGGACGTGCAGCGTCGACGTCGGGGGATTCTGCAGAGGAGAGAAGGCAGAGGATTTTGGACGCGACTATGAAGCGTCTACCGCAGTAAATGTTGCATACATCTGTTCGTTCAGAGCGTGGTTGCCCCTGATGGCGATTACATACGCGAGGTCGGTCTTCGTGCGCCTCATGATGTTAACGAACACCCCGCTCGCAAGGTAATGAAAACCACAAATTTATCATTGGCAGCAGCTGGCAAGTCGTGAGTTCCCGTGATTTAATTGGGAGGAACCGATTCTAACACAAAAGTTAACCCAAGCTGAACTATCACATATCGACTTTCTGGAGGACACCAAAAAGGCGAGGTGTGATGTTTGGAGTCAATACCCTCAAATCCTGCGTCGTGTCCGCGGTAAAGGGGAGGATTTTCATCAGATCCGGATATTGTCGTGGGCGACCACCCGGGACATGCACAAAGAGAATTCAGTTCTGCTCGACGATGAAGACATTGAACGCGTCTTGGCATACATTAAGCAGTCAAAGGCGCTTTTGTTTGAAACCAAAGACCAAGCGCCAGCAGGAGAAGTGGAGGGTACTGTCTTGTGGCTTCAAACGCTCGACAGAAGTTGGAGAGCACGAAATGACGCGAGATCTCAGAATTGGAAGTCCCTGGGTGATTCATGGCAGAAGAGGGAGAGATATTGTTTTTACCTAAGAGGACGACAAAGAGAGGCGGCGGGTCAGAGTACGTTTGGCAGCCGTGCTCTAGCTCAAATAAGGTCATTCCCAGCCAACTAGGATGATACTTGATAGCCTTCAAGATTATGCACGAGGACAAGCTTAGATTATCTTTACTTTATTGATATACCATATAAATCCCTCCGGTGCATCTTCGTCAATCACAGGAAGACGCGTCGACGCGTCGCAAAACGCGATCGAGATTGTTGCCCCTTCAGGCGATTATGTAACCTAAGGTTCGAGTCTTGGCCACCCTCTCCGAGCGCTGCGGCACCGTCCTCAGCACTCAGAATGTCTGCGAAAACGATTAAAGCGTCGAACCCAAGTCTCAAACAAGGGACACTCGGTTTCGCGTCCAAGCGAACAGGCTCGACGAACTTGATTGGAAAGGAGAAGAAACCAATCCGGACGCTTTCAACTCCCGTGCTTCGTTCGAAACCCGCCTCCAAGGAAAAGCAACCTGCGAGTCCTAAGGAAGAAGAAGAAGAGAAGGAGATTGATGAAATCGAGCTTATTGAATCGACGGAGGATGAAGATTCAAAGACGAGTGTGAAAAAGCGGGAGTCTTTGGATTTAGGGTCCCGGAAGGAGAAACATGAAGGTGATGTGGTGAAGGTGCAAATCAGACCTAGGAGGATTGTTTCTGGACCAGAAACTTCGGGGAGTAGGGTTGAGGCAAAGCCAAAGCAGCTTGAGGATGATGGGGTTGTTCGTCCAGAGTTGGATTTCAATGATTCGAAGTGGAAGAAACAGCATTCGGTGGCGAAGGAAAAGATGGGTGGTTTGAAAACGAGTATGTGTTGCTTCTTCTGTTTGGTATGTTCAGAATACGGGTGGACTGATTGACTGACGATAGTTCATGGCGATAACCAAACCAAGGTTCATGAAATCTTACGCGTTTTCGACCTGTAGGCGTCCTTCTCTACTCCGAGTCTGGTGTTGACTTACTTGTCTTCCTAGGTCGTATGAATACGGCCCGTGCATTGGCATGACGCGCTTAGAACGTTGGGAACGTGCCGCTGCCCTCGGTCTAAACCCACCTTCAGAAGTAAGTCCCATATGAAATCTCACGCACCTACACGCTTGATAGTTTGTTGAACTTTCAACTCACAATTATCACAGATTCGTGAAATCCTTCAGACCAAACAAGGAGCGACTCAAGTTGATCTCGCACAGGACGTGTTCCATGACGAAGTCTAGATAAAGTCATAAACGTTCTCAACAGTCCGCAGGACGCTTCCAACACTATTTTTCTTGTATATTTTGTACCCTGCTTCAAATAATGTCAAAGGTGTTTTCTAGTATTCTTCTCACTCTCCATTCTGATGTCTGTTTTCTGAGTGTGGTGCACAACCGGTCCCATTGGCACAGCATCTATTGTATCTTGTTCTTGTTCTTTTCTTCCGTTCCAGCAGTGATTGATCCCTACCAGGAGTATTCTTGTCTCCTTTTAGCCGCAATGTGCCCACTGTGACCGGCAGAATCCACATTGAATCCAACATAAACGTTTTCACAATTTCTACACCCACAAGGGGTACTCATTTTCAAACAGAGGATGGGTCACCGTGTCCAGTAAGTTACTGAACATGGCCGAATGTTCCACGCTGCCTTGAATCTTCTTCCCTTTCACAGGTATTCTTCGCTCGGAACCCGTGTCAAAGTTTGTATGTATAGCCGTACAATTGTTGGTGACGGGGCACAAGAAGCTTATCAGTTCTAATAATTTCCAGGCCTCGTCACCGAATGTGTCCCAAGTGTCCCCGAAATACACCATAAAAGGTAAGCAAATCATGAATCACACAAAACGTACCGGAGGCAAAGACCTTACTATTGTTCCTTTCAAACAGCCTCGACTAATCATTTCTTCAACAGGCGTGGTATCAGTGCCATGGCAAATAGTTTCCAGTGTGTTCTTCCGTTGCCAGTGAACGATAGGCAATGGCGTGTCCTTATTCGAGTTCTCCCAAAGCAGGGAAGTTGTGTTGTACAAGAACGCCAACCTCCGTAAAAGTCTAGGCGTTCTGGCACGGGTTGCTTGATTTGGTCTCGGAGTATACATCTAATGGCCGACAGTTCGGAAGATACCTCGACTCTTGCCAGCGGTGTGGCCCAAGGAAGAGTTGTTATCACTTTAAACGGTAATTGGTTTCTCGTGCCAAATGGTGGTGGGGGTATAAAGTAATGGAGCCCCCTCACACCGACATCGTCAAGGTCTTGCTATACCCCCCTCATTCTCTGACAATACGCCCTTCCCTTCGTTTATCGCTCAGTCTATTTCGAGGACATTATGGTTGGAAAGGAATCCAAGGTTGATGTGCTCATCGTCGGAGCGGGTCCAGCAGGTCTTATGGCCTGCAATGCTCTCTTAAAAGCAGGGGTTAGTGTTCGTATCGTCGACCGGAGGTAAGTCAAGCACCGGATAATAGGATTTTTGCGTTGATCAAATCGCTTGTTATAGAGCTGCAAAGGTAGCTGCGGGACAGGCAGATGGGATTCAACCACGAACGATTGAAGTGCTTCAGGTTGGTTCTCCCCTCCCACTTTTCGTCTTTTGAATTTGCCCATTGAAAACTCTTTTTAGAGTTATGGACTTGCTGACCGGCTGTTACGAGAAGCTAATCAAATGCACATGGCCGTGAGCCCCTGATTTCCAGCTCAATTCGAAACCCAAACTCACCATTATCACCTAGGCGTTCTACAACCCAGGTCCGGATGGAGGAATCGAGGTGAGATTGACACGGGTTCAATCGGGTTGATAGCTGACCTTGAGCTCAGCTCACTGAACGCGTACCAGATGTAACTGCTCCAACTGCACGCTATCCCTTCGAGGTGAGTGGTATTGGCCATAAATTGGTGTCTTTAACACACCTCACTCTCTATAAAGGCGACGTTACATCAAGGAGCTGTTGAATCGATATTCATCGACTCCATGGCTACAATGGGGCTTCAAGTTGAACGTCCAGTCATTCCGACTTCAATACAACTTTCGGAGGACGAAAGAATATTGAAGGATCCACAATCCTATCCTGTTAGAGTGAGTACTTAACATTAATTCTCCAACCCGGATTCCCTGAAATCAGGTAATCAGGTAACTCTAAAGCACCTCGGCACCAACGAAGAAACTCTCGAAACCGAAATCGTCAATGCCAAATTCCTTCTTGGCTCAGATGGCGCTCATTCCTGGGTCAGGAAATCATTTGGGATCGAAATGGAAGGAGAACAAACCGACGATGTCTGGGGTGTGGTGGACATCGTTCCGGATACTGATTTTCCTGATATTCGGAATAGATGTGTGGTTCATTCGAATAATGGGAGTTGTATGATTATACCGAGGGAGGGAGACAAGGCGAGAATTTATGTCCAATTGAATGATAAGTCGGCGGTTGATAGTGAAAGTGGGAGAGTGGATAAAGGGAGGATTGGGCCGGAGCAGTTGCTTGAGGTGGGTCTTTGAACCTTGCTTAGCTTATTTTGACTTTCTGATGATGATTTTCTAGGTTGCAAGGAAGTCGTTCCATCCGTATACCTTCAGCGCAGCAACGGAGATCAGCTGGTGGACTATATATATCGGTGTGTCTGACGTCCTATTCCCGAAGAGTTTGAACTAACCGCCATATAGTCGGGCAACGCGTTGCTTCTAGATTTTCTGTACATGAACGGGTGTTTATTGCGGGCGATGCATGCCATACACACTCCCCGAAAGCAGGTAATGGTGGTTAAAACGCCACCTAAGATTGCGTGTATTGATTCTTCTTAGGCCAAGGGATGAACGCGAGCATGAATGACGGGCATAACCTCGGTACGTGTCGATCTCCTTCACCGGAGACAAAAACCGGTAGCTTAGCCTTATGCTCTCAGCTTGGAAACTCGCTCAAGTTATTCGCGGATGGGCTGATATGACTCTTCTCGAAACTGTAAATTTACATTTCCCTTCGGCTCTTTACGTTTCTTACAAACCGGCATAGTACGAACTAGAACGAAGAAAGTACGCTCGGGACCTAATAGAATTCGACAAGAAATTCGCAAAACTATTCACCGGAAAGCCCAGAACAGAAAAGAACCAGGATGGCGTATCGCATGATGCATTTATTGGGTCAGTAGTATTCCCCCTCCCTCACAACATACCGATAACTCACCTCGTTCGTACTCAGGATCTTCCAAAAGTTCGGAGGCTTCACAAGTGGAATTGGAATCCACTATCAACCTTCTCTAATCGTTAACACAACACACCAGTCGCTTGCCAAAGGCCTTGCAATAGGACAGCGAATGATACCCCACACCGTCATTCGTGCAGCCGATTCGAGGCCATACGATATCCAAGACCTCCTTCCAGCCGATTCACGATTCAAAATCCTTTTATTCACTGGAGACGCATCTCAGTCAAACCAACTTGCTCAAGTCCAAGCTCTCTCGGAAGAACTGGATAGACCATCATCGTTTTTGCATCGATATACACCGAGCGGAAACCCATTCAGCACTTTTGATATGCTATCGATATGTGCGACGAAGAAGGAGGATTTTGACTTGAACAATCTTCCTCGTTTACTGAGATATCACTGGTCAAAGTGGGTTGCTTCATTCTTCTCAAATTCGTAAATGTGGCTGACTTGACTACCTAGAGTCCTGCTGGATGACACCAATACCGATTTGAACAGCAAACAAGAGAGCAAGGTCGCCCACGATTTTGGCATTAGTCCAGCTGGTGCAATTGTCGTGGTACGGCCTGACGGGTACATTGGTACCATCGCACCACTTAGTCGGCAGGGCATAGAACACCTGGACGAATATTTCGCATCTTTCATGAAGCTATGATAATCCCGTTCCATTCTGTTTTTCCCCCCGAGTTAGGGCACTGATACTACTATACCCGAGGACTTTGTTTCTAACGGTTGTAATCATAATACGATATTGCATAGGTGTTGGCAGAGTAGGTGTTGCGTTTATCAATAACTGCCAACGGTCTGGGTGAAGTGGTAGTTTGATTAATATTAATATTATGAGAGCGTATGTTATACCAATGCAGGCTGCGATGGCACCGTTGCTGAGCTCTTCCCGGAACTCGCGTACATGATCTCTGACATGGTGAGATCTGGTGCTGCGTACTCCCCTTCTAGTTCTTGTTGGAAAATGTTCCCTTGCTCTGACGAGAAGGTTGAAGTAGGAAGTTGTACGAGATGGTTAGGTGTTCGTGTCAGGTAGACACGATGTAGTGCATCCTCTGCAGCCTAAAAGGGTTAAGGTGGATGAATACTGGTGCATTATATATTGGAAGTGTTTGCATACCCGGAACTCAGCCATTTTCAGCGAACTACCGAATCCCTCCCCCAACTGGTCAGCACCAGAGAAAATACCAACAACAAATACAGGCGAATTCGAAAAACGACCCGTCTCTTTCAGAAGACTAGCGCAATTCAGTTATAGGAAAATTCAGAGGTGGATGCAGGGCACTGACCGAGACTTTGGCCGCTCACGCTGAAATCTGTCCACAAGCTCCAGCAACGCCTTTTTCGGGTCTTTGAACTTGATCATGTTACGCAAATCAACGTCTCTGCTCATGAAATATGAATGCACAAATTGACGGGCTGAGAGCAATGACCGCTTCTGGTATATCAGGGCGGTAAGAGCGCGAGGAACCGATGCCAGGGCGTCCGAGTGTAAAACTGCTGGCCGTGTGGGTGTACTGGACTACATTTTCGAGGTTAAACAACTTCATTTACCGGTATAAACCATACTTACAAGTCGGTGCCATCTCAAAAGTTGCGGGACACCCATTTCCTGCGCGACATTGGCACAACTCAACGGACCCACGTGAGCTGTAACAGCGGCTTTGAGAACGCGGGTTGGAAGGTAGGGGAATGTTGCTTGAACATATTCCGAGGCGAAAAGGCCCATTAACGCGTTACCGGTTGTGGCCAGTTGTGCATTGGTCGCGGGCGCGCGTTCTTGTGGGTAGTGATGCCGGTGAGGAACGAGGAAAGATGGATGGGTGCATGCTTGTTGTATTAGTTCATTTGATGTCAGTATTGATGCAAGACCAATTCTATGGGCAAATGCAGAGAGAGAGGACGGAGGCGGAGGCTGGAGGGAAGCCCATGCTTCTGGTGAAAATGGAGCCTTGGGGACTTCTCGTTGGACGAAGATAGCCTCTTTTGGGGGGAATTTTGGTAGGTGTGCTGTCGAGACCGAGGCTAGCTTTGCGGCCGTAGTGACAAAGCGTTTTTGAACATGTCCCATCGCCGTGTCAGTCGACCAGTAAACCTACTGGAGTTGGCTTTGGTCAAGTTGGTCCAGAAAAGTTACGAGCGCGGCATTCTCCGAGCAACCAATGAGGGTGCAGATGTCGGGTTTCCCTGTGTTCGCTTGGATCATCCAGCGGCTAAGCGGGAAGAACACCAGTGGGGTTCGATGCAGTGATGCCTGTCTTTGACCACGACCCGAATGCCAGCCTCGACAAGCTCGATGCCCAGCGCGACGGCTCGAAAAGTTGAGGATCCCGCCATTTCAAAATGTTGATCTTGCCCACGTGGCTGTTGCAGCGACCAGTGTAACCCGGCGCCCCCATCGAGCACCGCCGCAGAACACCCTGAACCTTGCTTGCATCTTCCCTTCATCAGTGCTGCATCTTGACGATTCCCTATCGCCAAAATGGCAGTCCTGTCGCTGCCCCTCAAGTTTACCAATTCCTTCTGGACGCAGGGGTACCGGAAGGGCTTGGAAGTTCTTTACGACAAATTGGAGCAGGTGCGCATATCTCTCTGCCGCACACCGATCGACCTCATCGTCTACTCTTGGTAGGGCATTGCTGAGAACGATGAGATTGTTGCATTCATCAAGGTACGCAGCCAGCGCGACCTCTCACAAGGGTATCTCGCCTCACAATCACTTCTAGGCTCGTGCAATCGCAGAGGGTTTACTTGCGACTAGCTTGACCAGCCCTCATCTGACGGGTCCAGCCAGTAAGTTATCAATGCATAAGATCAGTTTTCAGCCTTATCGAATGTCTAGGTTCTGGCTTCGGCGCAGATGACGGTGCATCACTGCTCATGGCCTTCAGGGGCCTCCAAGCAGAGTCCGTTGCCCAGGGACAGGCGCATTTGACGATTTCCAAAGAGTTACACACCTTGGTCGCAGATCCATTCAACGACTGGGCACAAACGTACAAGGTAGATTTGATCGTTCTTCTTATCACTCCTTCCTTACGCTGCCATTAGGATCGTTTGAAGCAAAACAGAGGACTGGTATTGGGTGAATGGTTGCGTAACTACGAATCGGCACAAACGGAGGTCATCAAGTTGAAGAACCAGTATCTGGCAAAGACCCATCGCGCCGACGAAGCCGAAGACGAGTATGATCTATATTATCACACGAGCTACAACCTCATCTGATCTCCTTCTCAGTGCTAAATTTGCCCCAAACAGCAATGCAGATAACTATACGACTTCACCGCGTGCTAGACCGGCCGATGGGCATCGCAACCCGCCGCAACGTACAGCGAGCGTGTCTGAGAGGATTGCCAAACGGCTTAAGGAGATACAAAAGAAGAGTGTTGAGGCACTGGCTGCTGCTGCTGCCGACGACGTGACATCCTCTCCTGAAGCCGTCGAAAAGCCACTTCCCAAGGTTGACAAAGGAAAAGGAAAGGAGAAGGAGGTAGAAGATGATGATAAGTTGAACCCAATAATGGCCTCTCCTCCTCCCTTGTCTCCTCTTTCACCGCCCAAGACTGAGGCACCTGGGTCCCCAATGCCCCCGATGCCCCCACCGCCAATGCTACTGGCTGGTCTTGAGCTGCCCGTTTCTGCTGTGTCTCAACTTCTCACCAAAGCTGCCGGCGAGCTTCATCTCCGTCCTGTCCGCTTCCCTCTTCTTGGGGAGTACCAAGACTGCTTCAACGGGGAGGAGTTCGTCGCGTGGTTGAACGAAAACGTTGCAGGCTTCGGTGGCGATCTAGACCGTGCTGAAGATGCTGCCCGCGACTTGACAGAACGGGATGGTTTGCTGCGTCGCATCGGAGAGCTAGGAAACCAGTTCGAGCACTCTGACGATGCATGGTTCCAGTTCCGTCCCAAGGTTTCTCAATCCCATCATCTAAGTGTGTATCGCCACTCACTTCCTTGACAGGCATTTGACATCGAGGGGAAGAACACCGAGGCACAGAATGCTCCTGTTAAGCAGCCTGCCAACCTCTTCAATAGCAATTTTGTCAACCTGGTCAGCAAAGCGATCAACAGCGTTAACAACCCGGAAGCAGCCCATGTTCGCGCCAGACGCGATGCGGAAGAAGCGGATAATCAGTATCGTATCGCCGTGAGGAAGTTGGATAGACAGCGTCTCGGCCTTGAGGAGCGCATTGACGAGACCTTGCAAGTTTTGCAAAGGTGGGAATCTGAGCGATTGCGTGCGGTAAAAACTGGTGAGTCGTCATCATAATCTCCTGAAACGACATATCGACTCTTCCTAGTTTTGTTGCAATATCAGGGCACCTTAGCGAATCTGCCCAAAACCTTGGAGAGTTCTAATGAGCGTTCCGCGACTCTAATTGCTGCATACCAGCCCGAGTCCGATTTAACTGCTCTCATTGAACGGTATCGCACGGGTCCATTCAGACCAGAACCTCAAGTGTACGAATCAGTCGCCCATGACGAATCTGATGTTGTCTTTGGGATTGATTTGAGGAAGTGGTCTGAAGGTGGATGGTATGCGTTGACGACGGGAGAAGAAAAGAAAGATACAGTTCCTCCGGTCTTTACTGCTCTCCTTCTTGGATTACAAGAGTCCTATGCCAAGCTACCAAATGATGACGGTTAGCGTCTCCCTTTACTTGCCCTTTCTTCGGAATTAAAAGTCCCACAGAGAGGCGCAAAGCCTGGATCTACGAAGTCCCCCTCCCTGCGAGCCACCACCTTCGAGAGGCGTTGAACGCTGTGCCTATCGAACAACCAATCCCGCCCACAATCTTCGCCAACTATGATGCCCCTGTCATTGCAAGCACCATCAAGCTCTGGTTGTTGGAATTGAATCCTCCTCTCGCCTTGTATGAGAGCTGGGACGAGTTCCGAAAGCTATACCCCACTGTCGGCTCTGCCAAGACCGAGGAGAATTCCTCAGAAGAGCAACGCTTGAAAGACCTCAGCACAGCATTGCTTAGGCTCCCGCGAGTTTCCCTCTATGTTCTGGACACTCTCGTGAAGCACTTCAAAGAGTGAGAAACGCCTGTTTTCTCTTTGTAACCCTCCTACTGACCTCCCTCGCCTTTAGGTTGATTGAATTCACCGAAGTCGAAGAAACTGACGAAGTCTATACCACCAAACTAGCTCTGTCTATTGGACGAAGTAAGTCTGGTGTCCGTCCTTAATCATTCCACTAACGTCTCTGCAGCGATTATGCGGCCGAGGGCTGAAACAGAGTTGTCCATTCAAGACCGTCATCCAACTTGTAAGCCTCCTCTATTCCATCAGAGTTTTATCTCACGGCTGTTCTAGTGTTGTTCCTCGACCTGGTGAAGCACTACGATGAACTTTTACCGCCTACAATTTCGCGCAAGAAACGAGAGTCGGAACGCAAAGTCCCTTTAAGGAAGCGGACAGCACCTGTTGATATGCGACTGAGCCGAAGTCGAATTACAGACGGCGCGGATGCTCAACAACTCTTGGCTGCTCAAAAGCTTGCCCAAAACCCATCTCTCGTGAAAGCCAAAGGAGAGGTTCCGCCCGTTCCACCTCTCCCCTCTTCTGTCCAACCTGGGCCTCCCCCGCCACCCCCACCCATCGTACCCCCTCCTGCTAGTGCTAGTGACCTACCACCACGGCCCACTTTCAAGGAACCACCTCCGGAAACTGGAACCCCTCAAAGACCTACTTTCAAAGAGCCACCACCGGAAACTGAAGGAGCTCCCCAGAGACCCGCATTCAAAGAACCACCTCCCGAGAACGAAGAAGAAGAATCCGATGACGACGACGACGACGACGATGATGATGATGATGATGATGATGATGATGACGACGAGGAGGAGGAAGATACTACCACCAAGGCTGCGCCGCCCCCACCACCTCCCATCCCTCAACAGCAACCACCTCCACCTCCACCTGTCATTCCTGCTCCTGTGGCGACACAAGCAGTTCCCCCGCCCCCGCCGTCGCTTGTTCCAGGATCGCGTGCAAGTGTAGCCAGCGCATACCAATCCAGGATTGCGGCTGATAGAACTCCTTCACCCTCTTCGGATGATGTCACTTTGGCATCCGGCCGGGCTGGCTTGTCTCGAACCGGTTCAGGGCAGTCTGCTGCCATACGTGGACCCAGACTTGCTAGAGGACCTCGTGGGCCTACAAGTGGTGCCGGTAGTGTTCAGGATAGGGTGTCGTCGTTCAACCGAAATAGTGTATCGGATGCCACCCCTCCTAGTCCAAGGAGCGCCAATAGGCTGTCAGGGTCACCCATCAGTCCAAGTGCTGGGAGGAGGCCTCAAAGTGGTGTGAGGGCTCCTGGTGCCCTCTCGAGAAGAACAATGGCGAGTGATGCTGAGGATGATGTTGTTGCCCAGTAATCTGTTTCGGCTCTCTCTCGAATTCTGGATGATGGTACCGTATTTCCCGTGTGTATGTGATTCCCACATGTTACTATACTCCGAATCTTCCAGTGTAAATTCCTGTAGGACATTTGGTTCTCTTGCTTGATTGTTTTGGTTTAAGTTCGTGTGCAAGACTTGGAAGTATCGAGGCCAACAACATTTCATTCATACTATAGCAAGAAAACTAAGATAACATAGCACAGATGACAATATATGATAGCATTGTTGTAGAAAGCAGTCAGACTCGCATGACTAAACCTCTTGGGAGTGGGGTAAGTCGTCCTTCTTCTTGCCGTGAGGCTTGGTGGGCAATAATTCTTGGGCAATGTGTGGAACTTGCAAGGGTTATCAGCATGCTTAGCCATTGATTATGTGGAAGGAACACTCACCAACACCTCCTTGACTGATGATTACATCCCCCAGTAGCTTATTCAACCTGCAGACATGCATTAGAAAGGAAGTACAACGAGATACGAGCCACTGACTCTTCGTCATTTCTGATAGCGAGTTGCAAATGTCGCGGCATGATGCGTTGTTTCTTGTTGTCGCGTGCCGCATTCCCTGCAAGCTCCAACACCTCTGCCGCCAGATATTCAAGGACTGCTGCCAGGTAGACTAGGCGACGTGAGTTGGGTGTTGGAGAAAAATTACGTGTAACGTACCTGGAGCGCCAGAACCGACGCGCTGGGCGTAGTTCCCTTTCTTCAGGAGACGATGAATACGACCGACAGGGAATTGAAGACCAGCTCTGTTGGAGCGCGACTGTGATTTTGCTTCACCACCACTTTGCTTAGAGGATTTCCCGCTGTGACCAAAAGACGCGTCAAACACGTTCTTCCTTCGAATAACGCGTCAGCAGCACGTACGATTTTCCTTTTCCTGACTGAGGACGCGTTAGGTTAGAATGAGGTCGAAAAGACGCGTGAAAAAAAGGCGCACCATGTCTACGAGGCGGTTGGTGGTTGAGATGTAGGATAAGGTTATGAGGGTCGCATCGGCGCGATTCAATTTATACCGTCGAGACGAGGAGCCGAGCGGAGCTGAAAGAATTGGCAAAGAATGCGCGGAATTGATAATTTACCGGGCACGTGACGAGCGCGCCAAAATTCTGATGTCCACGTGATCGTTCGCATCATCCCCGAGAGGACGCTGGACGCCGACCACGAGGCCAACAACAGGCCTTTACGGTGTACACTCCAGGGTAATCGAAGGTCAGCATCACTCAATGCTGTGGGTGGCATTGAGTTTATACAAGGCAGATTTCCAGGCTTCCCAGCCCCTTCTTTCACGTCACGAACGCCACGCCATTCTTGTGCGGTCACAGTGCACACCTCGACAGCAGATATAACGCAACGACTCTGGTCCCCTCTCCTGCACAGCTGGCTAAGCCTTGAGGGCTGCACTACTTCTTCATTCTCCTTCTCAGTACTTCATACCTTCTCTTTCATTCCACACTCTGGCCAGTACGTTTACTGTAAAGACACATCATGGTTGTCGCCCCGTCAAGCCCTCCAATCGCCCCACCAATTCCATCTCCCGCCGCCTCGCCGGCACCGAATCCGATTATGCCCTCTGGTGATCAGGTGCGCTTCTTGTGAACCTTCCGGCTCTCGGTGACCGCTAACTACTGCGGTTTTTATCTGTAAAGCAGATAGTTGTGATTTACGTCGTACGTCATTTCCAGATATCCACCTCCTTGTGCGATATTAACAACCTCCTTTGGAAGATAATCGCAATGGCTGTGATCATTTTTGGCTTCTGGAACGTGCCTGTTGTTCGAAATCTCATTACGCCACTCAAGTTATTCACAATTGGTTGGCATGAGCTCTGTCATGTTATTGCAGTAAGTTTCTCTACTTGCCGATCCCCGTAGCAGGTACAATGGCACCCGCTATCCTTTATGTCATTGTGCGAAACGAGTCTGACGCATGTTGTATGTCTCCCAGTGCATATTAACAGGCGGGCGAGTCGAGAGGGTCTCCATTGATCCACATGTTGGAGGCATGACTGCCGTGACGGGAGGTCGTCCGACCATAATACTGGCTGCCGGATACATTGGATCTTCTCTCTTGGGGGGTGTATTCATTCTCGCGGGATGGGCTACACTTGTGGCCAAAATTATGAGTTTCGTGCTCGGTGTTGGCCTCATTATGCCACTGGTTCTCGTTCGCGATAAAATGTGAGTTGACATTCAGGCTCCTGCTCCCCCTCTAACAGCTGGTTTCAAGGACTATTATCTTGACCCTGCTATTCGAGGGCCTCCTCGTTGGATTTTGGTTTGTCGATCATGCGTCAGTTGCTACGTTCTGCGGGCATTGTGAGTGTGGACTAAAGGGGTTTCTAGGCAACCCCTGCGTTGGTATTGTCTATTCGTTGGGGTCATGAAGTGAGTTGCTACTCCGCCATTGTGTCCAACTGATGCCAACTGCTTTCAGCATTCTATTCGTCGTTTGTGCGTCGAGTGATACCGTAGTTTCAAAAGCCAACCACTCATTCACATTCCAGGGGACGTCGCTGATGATAAATTCTTTCACAAAACTAACGACTCTGACGCAACACAATTCTCAATACTCTACCCTAAAGTCGGACCCCACCGTAAGTTGACCATCCTCTCTATGTTGCGGTCAGGTCAACATCTCTTTCGTTAGTATGGGCAACATTTTGGTTCATCTTCCAATTAGGCGTGTTAGGCGCGTTCGTGATATTGGGGATTGCAACGTTCAAAGTACGTTTCATCCCCATACCAGCGACATGCAGTTGTTGACCCTTGAATTAGCTCACGCCTGAACAGATGGATGCACAAGCTGGTAAGTTTCCCTGTCTTTCGGGATTTTTCTCTCTTCCTCACCATCGTATAGCCGTCTTCCTTCCCACGTAACGATCCGCGGTGGTTTCAGGCATCGTATTTATGAATATTACTCACCTGCTTGCTCTCGACACATTTATACAGCATCATATTCCCATATTAGAACAATAGTCATGTATCATCGCGAACACCTTTGCAACTCTAACTTATACCAGCTCTTGCTCAGTACCTTACTCAATGCATCGGACCCAGACGTTTCCTCAAGTATACTCTATTGCTATTGCTACATGAAATAATGCTGAGTCGACGGCAATAGACATTCATTGACTGTTCACCAATATTACGTTAAATGATAAAACCACGAGAGGTGATTGAGTGGAGGTTGCAGGTGATTTGCGGTTGGAAGCGGAGGTTTCAGGTCAAGGACATAGACCGCGACAAAAAACAAACAGACTGTGGTCAGTAAAACGAGGGAGGTTCGTTACTTGCGGGTCGCTCGCCGTAGGAGACCCGCGACGACCAGAGTCCCGATTGCAGCGACACCACCTGCCAAGGCCATGCCAATGTAACCTTCTGCAAAGGGTTCAGCAAGGCAGCAGTCAGCCAAGTGATCCCTTGTACTTACCTCGCGTCACGGCCTTGTCAATCAATTGCAATAATGACTGTGCTTGCAAGTTTGTAGGTTCCTTCTCCAAAAGGAGAGCTAAGACTCGACATGAACTTGAGTTTAAGAGCATGGCACATGCTGCGTACCGTTGAACCGTCTGGCTTCGTCATAATTGGCCATCTTGTAATGACCCAGGGCCAGATAGTAGAGACATTCTCTCCGCCGGGTGGGTTCTGACCGGTACAATTCTAGGCAAAAGGTGTGTTAACGAAGGTAGCGGGAAGTAATTGCTTCAAGTGCCTTGTAGTAGCCGTACTCCTTCAACCTGATGCTCCCGCATAGGACTCTTGACCAAACCCCAGGAGTAGTTGAACTTTGTCTGCACTGTGACATGTGCTTGTGCAAGCTCCTTCTCATATTGTCTGCGCAGAACCTGTGGTGACAGTTCAATCTAAGGAGTAGTATTTCCCTGTAGACGTACCTCTAAATCATCATACCCCAGAGAGACTTCTGCATCCGCCGCGTAAGGGAGTTCGGTGGTCATTGAAAAGTGCTGAGTCTGGGACCGCCATCGCAGTCTTCCGGTTCCGGACTGCGGCGGAGTGCGAAGCGGGGTACGAAAAAACTGGTTCACACAGGCGTCGGCGCTTTCAGGTTTTTGCCTCTCAGACCTCAGCTGCGCAAAAATGGGCGACGACTACAGTGAGTGAACTGTTTTAGTTTCTATGATCTTCCAGGCTTCTCTCCCCGTGTCTACGGTCGCAGAGCTCTTTTCACGTATTTTCGTCCGTCATCCCTTGCCCTTTGCATGTGAACAACGAACTCATGGTGCATTCATTCCTTTCCACCCTTTCGCACCATGTCTCGTCCTTTAGCTAGCTAGCTCCAGGAAATCTTTCCCTTGGTCCAAACCGCGCAAAAAGCAGACACTGCCTGCGTTGGATGCCTCCTGCTAACCACTTCACAACAGTTCGAAAAGCATTTAATTTACTCACAACGGTTCCTGCTTTTTCCCTTCTTTTTAGCAGGCGGCCGGGGAAGTTATCGGGATGAACGTTATCGCCCTTCTAGACATGAGGATAGGGAACGTGATTCTGCTGGTGGTGGGAGTCACCGAGAACGAGAACATCGCGGCGACAGAGATCGTTCTGATAGGTATGGAGGTAGCAGAAGAGGTGGAGAGGACCGACGCGACCGTGATAGATATGCAGGTCGAGGCGGTCGGGACTACGAAGGCCATCCAGGACGTTCTCACCATGACGAGGAGCGAGGTGAAAGGCGCCGTCGGGATGATGACCACGCTGGCGGCGCAGCCGGCGGCGGCGGCTTCCGTGAGTCGCACCGAGGCGGTCGCGAAGATGGTGGTGGGGGCGGTAGAAGGGGAGGACGCCGTAATCGAGATGGCTTGGGCACTCCAGAGCGTAGGTCCCCTACGCCAGAAGGGATTGTAACTCTATCCCAGCGTAAGAGAAAGGCCTCTGGATGGGATGTGCACGCACCTGGGTATGAACAATATAGCGCCTTGCAAGCAAAACAAACAGGTTGGCCCACCAATTCCAATACTGTCACCTTTCATTAATGTGTTTTTATAGGGTTATTCAACCTTCCTGGTGCTAATCGGACACAAGTACCACCCATTTTGGGAATCGCCGGTCTTCCACCTCCGATGCCAGTCCCTAGCTTCGGTATGGGACTTGGGGCGAACCCCAACCTATCGAGGCAGTCACGCAGGCTCTATATTGGCAGCATCACACCCGATGTCAACGAACAAAATCTCGCAGATTTCTTCAACGGCAAGATGGAGGAAATGAACATTGGAACAGGGGCAGCAGGTAACCCTGTGCTCGCTGTTCAATGCAACTATGAAAAAAATTATGCCTTTGTTGAGGTGCGTCGATGTCCTTGAAAATGTCTGACCCGTCTGCTCACACATTGTAAAGTTCCGCAGTGCGGAAGATGCAACGGCTGCCATGGCCTTTGACGGGATTATCTTCATCAACGGTCCCCTCAAAATCCGTCGACCCAAGGACTATGGCGGCATCGAAGTCACTGCAGGGCCCAGTGTTCACGTTCCTGGCGTCGTTTCCACTAACGTTCCTGATTCTATTAACAAGATATTCGTTGGTGGTTTACCCACATATCTCAACGAAGAGCAGGTCATGGAACTTCTCAAGAGCTTCGGCGACCTTAAGGCTTTCAACCTTGTCCGTGAGAATGGAAATGGCCCATCCAAGGTAATGTTCCATAATCTAGTTCCACTGTACATCCGTCTGAAGAGTTCCAGGGCTTTGCTTTCTTCGAATATGTTGACCCAGGCGTTACCGACATTGCTATTCAGAGCTTGAACGGTATGGAACTTGGTGACCGATATCTCGTTGTACAGCGCGCCTCGGTTGGAGCCAAACCTGGCACCCCTGGAATGATCCCCAACTTACCTTACGACCAGTTCCCAGAAATTCCTCGACCAATCATGCCTGCAGGATCGGATAGTGCCACCTCGGTCGCACGTATTTTGCTCATGCTTAACATGGTTACAGCGGAAGACCTTCAAGACGAGAACGAGTATGACGACCTTTACGAGGACGTCAAAGAAGAGTGTTCCACCTTTGGAGAAGTGGAGGACTTGAGGATCCCCCGCCCTTCTAAACGGGACAAGGGTAAATGGGGTGCCGATGCTATGATCGCACCACAAGAGGCTGCGCGGATTGATGAAGCTGCTGGTGTTGGTCGTGTGTATGTCAAGTACACGGACGTGGAGGCGGCCAATGCTGCTCTCAAGGGTCTTGCAGGACGTTCATTCGCTGGGCGGTCAATTGTTGCAACTCTGTTGAGTGATGACAGTCAGACTACGCCGCCTTTGAGTATGATCTTTGCTCCACAGCCTGATGCTCCCCCTCCTTTGCCGACTTCGTAAAATGCTTACTTTTTGTGTTTGTGTTTGTGCGCATTCACCATTCATTCCCCCTTCAGGACGATTAGTGCTTTGTGAATTAAACTGTCTGCTAGTTCTTTGTCTGTGTTGGTTGTCGAATTATACAAGCTGTTCTTCCCTGCATGCGTCGAGTGAGAGTGAAGGCCGACTTTCAAATTTCAGCGGTAGACTGATAAACTTCGAATTCGGCTACCTAAATCAACCGGTCGTTTCATACCGGCGTACCCACTTGTCACAGTCTCCGTTGCCCAGTCCTATTTTATAATTACATACCCAATCCGCGGTATATATAAACCAGTTATCCTCAATAACGTTCTCATCCCACTCTTTCCACCCATTCTTCCTTCGTCTACTTCAACGACGAGTCAACATGTGGCCGTTTGGACCCTCGTATCGTGAGGCAGTTGAGGCAAAGCAAGCTGAACGCACCAAGGCGCTATCAGCAGCACCCACGGAAATTGCTGGTACAACAGAGGACCCAGCAATTCTGGCCGCCACAGGTGCGCTTTTTTGAACGATATAGAAATATTAATGATGAATCGTCCCAGCTACCGAAATCGTCCTCAACATCGAAACCGGTACATGGACGGCAGCCCAGGTCGTGGAGGCCTTTATCATGCGCGCTGCATTCGCTCAAGAAGCGACGAATTGCTTGACTGAAGGTACGTCAAAGGCGGTGACGGCTTCTTGGTCAAGGTCTGTGGACTGAAGCTTCTGGGCCAGTGATGTTCGTGCAGGCACGTGAACGTGCAAAGCAGCTAGACGCGGACTTTGCTTCTACGGGACGACTTCGTGGACCTCTTCACGGTGTTCCGGTACGTTCATAGTTGCTTCTCATGGGTCTGTCGATTGTTGATGATGGTGTGAGTAGGTCAGCTTCAAAGATCAATGTAAGTCGATGTCTTGCCTTGGCGGTTGTGAATTACCGCACAAACAAATACCTTGCAGTCGATATCGAGAATTTCGATTCGTCCATTGGATTCAGCACTTGGACCAACAAACCCGCTACTAAAAATGCCGATGTAAGTCCTAAATTCAACCTACCGATACGCTTTGGCGAAGTCATCAATGGAATTAGCTCGTACAACAATTCATCGACGCCGGAGCGGTGATAATAACTAAAACTAATGTACCCCAAACTATGCTCGCATTTGAGTGTTCGAACCCCGTCTTTGGACGGTCGACGAACCCCTACAACAATAAATACACTCCTGGAGGTAGTTCTGGTGGCGAAGCTGCGCTCTTGGCTATGGACGGTGCTGCAGTTGGTATTGGGAGCGATGTAGGAGGAAGTCTTCGTATTCCCGCTGGGTATTGTGGGATATACTCGTTGAAGCCATCACATGGGAGGATCAGTTCGACCGGAGCTCGAGGTAAGGCCTGTTTGCGGCGCCCACAAGCTTTCTGTGGTTGATGCCCGTTTCTCGCAGGCCCAGTCCCCGGGTTTGAAGGTATTCGGACGGTCGTAGGACCCATGGGTCGGTACGTCATCCTCATCTTCCGTTGAGTATAGTCGCTCTAGAAATTCTTTTGTGACACCAGGTCTGTTAAGGATCTAGAACTCGTCTGCAAGACAGTGTTTGGTTCTCAAAGTCCCATTAACCACGACGTTGCTCCTCTGCTATTTCGTGAAATCTCCCTGCAGGCCAAGCTACGCTTTGGTTACTATACTTCAGGTAAGAGGCATTATACTTGAGGTTCTATGACTCCAGCATTTACACCAGTGATGGTTAGACGGTTATGTAAAAGCATCTCCTGCATGCAAGAGAGCAGTCCTCGAAACAGTTGCCGCACTGCGTAAACAAGGACATGAGTGCATTGAAGTCGAAGTCCCATCCAGTAAGTGGTCACCGAAACTTGGGCCGTTCAACTCTAACTTCCAATAAGTTCTAGATAGTTTCAACGTGTTTGTGGGCATGACCGCTGCTGATGGGTACAAGACCCTGACAAGTCACTTAGGACCTGACCCGAAGGTAATTGGATAAGGTCATCCGATCATGGCCCCGAGCTAAATGTGTTCGTTAGGAAGAGAGCCTGTTCCTCGCAACGTTGGGACCCAAATTACCTGGTAAATCCCATTATTCAGTTCTGCAGGGGTCGACTGACAAAGGTTTACAGGTTTTTTGAGGTTACTTGCAATTTGGGTAATCAGAACTTTTATCAAAGACCGTACATTTGCGGGTACCCTTGCGGCTGCTAAGGTTTCGACGATGGGAGAATACATGAAGCTCGTCGCGGCCCGGAATGAATATACTCGCCTCTTCCAGGTGCAAGTAGGTCACGGATCTGTTATGTGAGTTGTGAACTGACAATGCCTAGGTTTGGCAACAGCACGCTATTGATGGGATCATCGCACCTGTGCAAGCCCTACCTCAGCTGCCACATGGGTGAGTAGATAAAGGACCTCCAGAATATGCCAAATGACCGATCTCTTTGAAGGGGTTGTGCCAATTTTTCCGCGCTCGCAGTGAGCACCGTACTCTACAATGTACTGGATGCTGCCGTTGGCTGCGTGCCCGTGACCCGTGTAGACCCCTCAAAAGACCAATTGACAAACGAATGGTTGATCGGTCCAGGCCTCGGTTCTTCTATCTTTGAATCTGGAATTTACAGGGGGAAAAGCCCCCTCTATGATCCTGTTGCAACTGAGGGTATGCCTGTTTGCGTTCAAGTTGCGGGAAGGAAGTGGGAGGACGAGAAAGTGTTGGCCATGATGAAGGTGGTGGACGATGCCCTCGGAAAGGAGCGTGGATTCGGTCCCGGAAGCTGGGACAGGAGGGATATCAAATCTTTGACTACTAACAACTGATGAGGACTTTTGCATTTTGGCACCTGCATGCCAGTATATATTCGCAATGTTACTTTTCACGTTGCCTTTCCCGCCCGTCGGTCTGCTTTCCTTTGTTCGATCTAACACGGACGAACACATATTATAAGCACACAAGACGACACTGACAGTGTGACTTACCCAAGTCTTCTTGCAATCTCTGTATGCCTGAAAATAGTCCAAGCACGCGTTACGATCATAGTCGTTCCGGTTCAGACAATCCATCGAAGCCTTTGAGGCTGCTGCACATGGACTTCAAAATGTGTTGGCAGTCAAAGTAAGCCGGTTCAAAACCATCATGCCCAAGAAAGAACGTACTCGACAAACTGCGAAGTCACCTTTCTGCCCTACGGTACATATGAATGGTAGACTTCTGAAGAGAGAAACGACATGAATACCTGAAATTGCTCCTTATAGTCCAATGGGGTGATGTTGTCCAGAGGATGAGGCGGCAGTTTAGTTTCATTATCACCGGTACTCATCCTGGTAGTGGTGGTTGAGGATCTGGCTGACGATGATCCCAACGCCGACCTCAAACTGTCTTCCCACGGTATGCTGCTCCCAACCTGCCAGTGATTCAATCTGAAGCCTCGAAACCTCAAGGACGACGAGCTCGTCGCGCATACGCCATCATTCGACCTGTCTATCTCTTGGGTCTGCCGGGAGAAATAAAGCCTCTTATAATCCCTCCGAATTCCCCCAACGTCCATTCGTTCCTAGTCGCGTTATCTTCCAAGCTCGACGTTCAGGGGGCCAAGTCCTGTATCTAACAGCCTATCCCCCTTCTGATACTCACAAAAGACCCGGAACCGAGGTGGACTGTTTTAGCAATGACATGCATGACAAGAGATACCACCACCATAACGTTACCATTGAGTCTAGGTATGGAGATCCCAACGCTTGCGTTCAACTTGTGGATGAGGGTTCAAACGTTCACCCCACGTCACATCGTGGTGTGGGAGGCCAAGCCAGGGTAGTTTGCCAAACCTGACACGCAGAAGATTCCGACGCAAAGTGTGGACCACTGGACTCCAAAAATATGCAGATGCGAGTCTCGAAACCTTGCCATGCAGCATGGGCTCACCTTTTCAGACCGTCAACGTACAACACCCATACTTATCTCAAAGTTACAGGTCCAAGTTGCCCTGTGGCGGAGGGAGGCGTTGTGGACTCAATTGAAGCAGATAAAGCCCGCTTATCATCGCCCTTGATCCCTCGAATCGTTTAGCGCGACATCGATTGTGCCTTCCGTTCGGAGATCGCGCTGATCTGATCTTTTTCGCTGAAGCATTGTGAACTATTGTGGGCCACATGTTCATGGATCAATCTTATATCAGTCGGGGTTGTATCTTTGCCGCCGCTCTGACTTATCGCCACTTCCTCTTCTTAGTTCTTCCGCTTCAACCCACTCTAGAAGGTAACTACCCATCTCGTCCTGTGCAGCTGGATGGTCACTTACATCAATGTATAGATGGCCTTCGAAAAGGAATACGATTCACCGACGAAAGAGGCATCCGTCTCCGAGGAACAATCCTCGGCGCCTAAATCACGATCTAACCGGCCCCCCATCGTCTACACGTCCTTTGGAGCGTTTTGGAAGAGCTTTTGGCTTCGATTCAAAAGTTTATGGACCCGTCAATTCACCTTTTCTCTCATTGCGGGTCAAGTTGTATCGCTTTGCATAACCTGCACAAATGTAACAACGACGGAACTGGTATCAAGAAACTTTACCCTCTCTACAACCCAGACATTGTTCTTGTGTGTACTTTTGGCTTCCCCCTAGATTCTGACGACGAATATTGCCTCTGTTGTTCGTAAAGGTACTTCTCACTGTTTATCATATACACACCGTACACAATGTACAAGTGTAAGTCCTTTCTTTTCTTCCATCTTACTTGTCTGTCACTCAGCATCCCTTCAGATGGCCTCAAGGGGTGGTGTAGATTGGTTTATAAGGATGGCTGGAAATGTGGGTCTCTTTTCAAAGCTATTTGATCCAGCACTTGACCGACTTGGAAGACGCCCTTTTGGCTGCATGTGACGTCGAGGGAAACTTCTTGGTCGTAAAGGTGCGCTCTTTTCTGCTCATCTGCCTCTTCTCATACGAATCATGTTTAGGCGTACCAATACACGGACCTCTTATCCTGCATGCTTCTTGATGCGTATGCTCAGTCTATCTATACCCTTCTACCTGTTATTCACCATCCAACATATGCAGTTGGGCAATCCCTGTTTGCCTTTTCATGTCATGGCTTTATATGAGGACAAGGTATCACTGGACCCAAATACTGGTAAGTCATTGGATATCTCTGGACTGAAACGAGTCTACACACAACGCAGGGGGTCCTGATTTGCGTCGCTGGGCTGGGTATGCTAGTCGGTTCTGACGAAATTACCCAAAAGAGTTGGGAGGCGTTGAATAAGGCGAAAGGTGACGGGTTTATGATTGCTGGTGCTACATTGTACGGGATAAGTGAGTACCCCTTCCCTCACCACGAGGGGCAACGTAACGATGGGAGCGAGCTTTTAGCGAACGCGTCAGAAGAGTTTCTGGTCAGGAAGCGTCCCTTGTATGAGGTGAGTACCTCACGGCAGTTCTGCATGCACTTGAGGTTCTATGGAATATAGGTGGTAGGACAATTGGGTATGTACGGGTCCATTATCAACGCCATTCAAGGAACGGCATTAGAGTATAAGAGCATAAGGTCAAGCAACTGGGATGGGGAGAATGGTATGGCCCTTCCAGACAGGTTATCGTTATACTAACCCGGCTGTAGTGGGCCTCATATTCGCTTATACGGCTGGTGGGTCTCGTCGCTTTGCTGCAGGGGCAGTCCGGATCCTAAAACTATTCCAGCGATGATCATTCTATACACCGTCGCCCCTCTGATTTACCGCTCATCTTCTTCGGCATTCTTCAATCTGAGCTTGTTGTCGAGTGACTTCTATGGTCTTCTTTTCGGTATGAATCCCTCCCGTCCTTTGAACCATAAACGCTGAACCTCGTTGACAGGACTGTTCTTATATGTACGTCTCTGTGCTATCATTGCATTTTCAGGGATTAAATTGTGCCATAGCACTACAGCCCCTACTGGCTATACTTCATTTCATTCGCCATTGTCATCACAGGCCTCGTCGTTTATTTCTGGCACTCAACGCGTACGTTCGCCCTCAATACCGGGTACATCGAGCTAACCACGCGTGTCACACAGCGGAGGAACAGGGAATTCTCAACCCAGTACCACCTTCTTACCTCGAACCTGAAAACACCAGCACTTCCACGGCATGACCTTACGTTTGAGCAGAGTGAAACGAGTTGATGATTGCAATCCATATGCCCACGGCTATTCAGTACACATATATGATGGTCGTAGTAAGTTAGGATGGAAAAAAGATGGATGAACGAGCGATTCAAGAGTCCAAGGAGTGTAGATAATGATAAAACAGCAGCAGTGAAAGCAAAATGTAATGAGTTGAGTATTAGTAAGTGGCTGTATGAGCTGGGAGACTTGAAGGGCTCAAGATGATGTCGGAAGATCTTTGGATTCAGGCCGTTGTTCAGGGGTTTCGGGTTGGTGTTTGCGTTCAGGTCGGACCTCAGCCAAACGCTTGTCGGAAAGGTCAGCCAAATTGTGGTAAGGTGCAATGGGATCACTTACTTTCTTCAGGTTTTGTGCGGCAATAACTATAGAGTCCAGCGTGGCTTCGGAAGCGTTTGCCATCTATGGAACAAAGTTAATTACGTTTGACGCGATCTCAAAGGTGTACTTACAACTTCTTTCATCTTCTCTCTATCTTCCTCCCATCTTTTGTCACCAAACGTCCAATCTGGGTTCTGAGTTCTCTCGCGGATGGGGGCACGCCAGCAAGGACCACTGGATGAACCGTGTAGTTCGCGAGACTTTATCCACCATGTGGCGGAGCCTGCACCAATTATGAACCAAAGGAGTCTGGATGGTCCTCGGACGAAGTGGTGGTGCATCATGGTCAAGTAGGTATGCGGTTGTAGGTGGTTGGGAGGAAAGCTGATGAGGCATTGGTCGTTCTTGCTGGGTTTTTAAGTAGGAACGGGTTACTAGTGTACGCAAGCTCTCGGCGATTCTGCATGATGGTCATTCCGTCAATACACTAATCTCCGGCACAAGTTTCGCGTCTCCGGGAACGCGCACAGGACCGGCATTGCCACGTGACCAAAGCCGAGCACAAGGTCCTAATACTCCAATGATCATGATGATGTCGACATCCGGCATCATGAACTTCACGTCGACGGTATGTCGGATACCAGCAGTTCCGGTGTGGGGATAATTTACGGGCTGCGACTTGGAGGGGATCGGGGTCCGGCTATATATGTGCGGCTTTAGAACAGAATGGTGACTTGGGAGTGACGGTTTCATCAGGCCTAGGCTCGCTTCCTTGCAGCAATGCTACCCCAGGACCTCAGTGTTCCAGGAGCGCCAATTATGTATGGTGGCCAATGCTGCAGCGCTACACGATAGCGATGTTGCCTGTCGTGGTAGACGGGGTCTGTCTAGTTGGCAAGGTCGACAGGTACGTAAAAGTCCAAGTTGGCTGTTGTTGTGTGACATAACACGGTCACAAATATTGTCACGCTCGAGAGCCGTTGTCACCTCTTCAACTATCCTCATCGCCTGCCTTGTCCTTCAAGCCGAATTTTCGTTGTCGTCTCTACACGCTGGCACACATCGAAGGCCACTTATGAACAGAGACCAGGAACAAGCCAGGTCGCCCTCGCCCCGGTCGAATGGTTATCCCAATCTTTCAGGTGGTTCCCCTGGAGCCTCCACCGAATTGAAGTACCTTTCCAACTGGTCTTCAGCACCTCATTCGGCACCTGGGGGACGGAATGACCGGCAAATTGAACGTCCTAACCCACCGACAAGAGCATCTACTACCGGGAGTACTGAACCTGATCGCAATCATACGACCAATTTCCACATCCCCCAGGCACGTAGTGAGGACCTCAACCATGGCAGTCCTCTAAATACTTCGAGCCTGAGTGTTCCCGGATCATCCCCAAGACCTTCGCCTGGACCTTCATCACTGACGAGTAGTCGACCGACAACACCTGGAACCTCCACCAAGCCACATCCATCGTCCTCCGGTCACTCTGATGATTCGAATCACCGACCAAATGACGTTTTTTCGCACCACGCATCTCCTAATTCCAGCTATTCGCAAGTCCCAGCCCTTCCCAGTGGTCCTAGTTCGCAGAGTGCACACAACCCGGCATCATCACCTTCAAGCTCCAATCACCCCGACTCAAGTGCAGCCCAACCGTAAGCACCATCTTACTGTTCAGAAAATCTGTTCTAACTCTATCCCAACTCTTTTAGTGGACCATGCGCCGCGTGTGGACGAGTCATGGAGGGATCTTATGTTCGGGCCTTGGGGGCCCGGTTTCACCTGGATTGCTTCAAGTGCATGGTACGAAAATTATTATGTTCACTAGCGTTCGAAGCTCAAAACTGGCAGGATTGCGGAGATGTTGTTGCATCGAAGTTTTTCCCCATCGACGGACCAGATGGTAGCCAACAACCTTTATGCGAGCGCGACTTTTTCAGGCGTTTAAACCTGATATGTGCAAAATGTGGGATGGCGTTACGTGCGAGTTATATCACTGCCTGCAGTATGTCCTCTTTCGTTCGACTTTGATTACGTTCTGAGCCTCCCACAGATAGGAAGTACCACGTGGAACATTTTACGTGTTCCTTGTGTCCAACCGTCTTTGGTCCACAAGACTCGTATTATGAACATGACAACGACGTGTTCTGTCATTTCCACTATTCTACTCGGTTTGCTGTGAAGTGTGCAGGTTGCAATAGCGCGATCCTGAAGCAATTCGTGGAGATAAATCGAAACATGAGGGACGAGTGCTGGCATCCAGAATGCTATATGATCAACAAGGTATGTCACAAGAAAGAACCCTCAGCATTATTTGACGAGCCCAATTGAATAGTTCTGGAACGTCAAAGTGGTGTCAAGGCGGCCGACCAGTGCTGCCTCTTTGGAGGGTGATCTGGTACCGTCCTACATCGAAGAAGAGCAGAAAGAAACAGCTATATCGTTGAAAGATAAACAACTCCGAATGGAGCAGCAGGTCTACCGTATCTGGACGTACGTTGGCGACCTTAGCACTCAACTCAGATCCTGACCCCTTTCAGCGTCCTTTCCGCTTTTGAGGAATCCAGCGCTGCTTGTATCTCAGAAATGCTACGACAGGTCAGCAACGGGCAATACCTGGAAGCAATACGGATGGCGGAGAAATTCATTCTACACGTGGAAGTGCTATTTGCAACGATCGATGATATTGATTTCCATTTTGCTCGCTTAAATCTAAAGGGTTAGTTTTTCATGGTTTTTGGAACAGTAAACGCTTTGTTAACTAAACTCTTGAAGGGATGTTGCACGGCCGCGAAGCAAGGATGCTATGCCGCAAGACAGTTGAGCTTTTCACGTTGCTCTCGCATACTCAAGAGACAGGCTCGCGGAGAATGGGTATGACGCAGGAATTGCTGGCCCTCGTAACTGGGATTGCGCACTACCTAAAGATCTTGATTCGGATAGCTCTTACTGGTGCTTTGAAGCTTGAACGAGAGAAAGGTGCACCGGAGGCGATGGCATCCTTTTTGGACAAACTGCACCTGCTCGCAGTACAAGGTAGCAATCCAACTGCTCGGCGGCTAATCAAAAGCCAGAATGGCGAGATGATACCCCCGCAACCCTATGCGAATCAAGGCACACAAGGCGTCACCTACGGTTTCCGCAGCCTGGCCCCTGAGAATGCCGGCGACGCACCTTTCAATGCCATTGCGTTAAGGGATGGAGCTCGGGTCTCCCACAACCCTCCGTCAGATCTTTGCGTTAGATGCAACCTCTCCGTGGAAGAAGATTGTGTACGGCTGGGAACTTACCAAAGGTGGCATTCACAGTGCATTCAATGCACAAAATGTGGAAAGACTGCGGCCGTTCCTGTTCCGAGCGAGCCACCCGCAAAGAGTGGAGATGAGAGGGAAGGGAAGGAGGGATCCTCTTCGAAATCCTCGGGGCGGCGTCCGCCGGCCAACGTTGGTTACTTCTCCTACGACGCGGACTCGAAGAGGGAAACTTCGTTCTTTGGCGAAGTCCCAACTATCACCCTTTGCAATGAGCATTCGCATGCCAACTGTCGAGGAGGTTTCCAAGCTGTCCAACGGTTGGAGCAGTACGCATTCCTTCTCAATGTAGCGCTGAGGCGACTCCACTATGTCCTGAAACAGCAAGGAGTTGTACAAGGTTTGTCCTTTTTGTACTTAAACTAACTAAATTCTGACTCGGACATCCAGAAGTAACACCGTCAACTGCTCTGGGACAGATTCAAGGCGCCATTGATCATGACCCATATCGAAATTCAAGTGATATCATAAAGTCAGCACACCTTGACCGGAAACTGTCGGCGACTGCTCGAGTACCAAAGCGGTCGACCATCATCGAGAGCCCAACTGGTCGCAGTGTTCATCCAACCGAAGTCGTCAGCGAGAAACGGGTACAGGAAATGGGGCACCCTCACCTACATCAACAATATTCTCATTCCCCAGCCCAGAATGGCCATCAATTCCATTACATCGGCCACGGGCACGGGCATGTCTCACAATCACCACCACAAGACCAACAAACTGCTCTCGCATACGCACAAACATCTCCGCCTCCCCCACAATCTGGTGGTCGACCGCGTGTTGGTAAGATACCCCCCGACGGGCAACCTCAAGGTCAAGTTATACGCCCACCCTTTGCTCGCAACAACACGGGTGTGTTGATCGTCGACGACAGTGCTCCTAACTCTCCTTCGCAGGAGAAGGACCCACATCTGTCGTCGATAGAGGACAACATTACTCTGGCAGACATACCACAGGTGTTGGAGGTTGCCCAGGCAAGGGAACAACGCCGTTCCTTGCCTCGGCAGAATTCAATACCATATATCGCCGAATTATCGCCACTGGAGCTAGCCATTGTCAAGCATTGTGCGGTGTTGGTTCTCTCGCGTTCACCATTGAAGGAGCATTTCGACCTTGACGAAGTCCTCGAGATGGTTGAGCTTAAGAAGAGTGGGTTTTGGACAAAGCTGTTCAAAGGCGACAAGAAAAACGTAAAGAAGAAGGGTAAGTTAGCTACGTTGGCATGGGCATTCTCTGACCATCCAACAAGGTGTCTTTGGTGTTCCATTGGAATTACTTGTGGAACGAGAAGGGTCTGATTCGATGCTTGGGGCGACACGAGCACCGCTTCCTGTTCCAAGTTTCATTGACGACGTCATTTCTGCTATGAGACAGATGGGTATGTTGTCACCTAACCTCAGCGTTTCGCCCATGTTCTGACCTTGGACCATAGATATGTCTATCGAGGGCATTTTCCGGAAGAATGGAAACATCAGGCGGTTGAAGGAGCTCACAGAGGCTATCGACAGGGATCCTGCCTCTGTGGACCTTACTCAAGATAATCCCGTGCAGCTTGCCGCTCTTCTCAAAAAATTCTTGCGCGACCTGCCCGACCCGTTGATGACATATAAACTCCACAGACTATGGATCGCAACCCAATGTACGTTGTTTGCAAACCCCTCCTGGCCGATGCTCATCTCCTCCTCTTAGCCCCTCCCCAGGAGGCCGACCGACGACGGTATCTTCACATGGTATCCTTGCTTTTGCCAAAGAGCCACAGAGACACTTTAGAAGTTCTTTTCGTCTTCCTCAAATGGGTAGCATCATTTGCGCATATGGACGCAGAAACGGGGAGCAAGATGGACCTGGACAATCTCGCAACAGTCATCTGTCCCAGTATTATTTATTCGCGTGGCCAGAATGCCATGCGCGATGAGACATTTGGTGCTCTCCGTGTGGTGACTGCCCTTTTGGAAAACCAGGATGAATATTTCACCGTGCCCGAAGAATTCCTCTCTATATTACATGACCAAGAGTATTTTGCCAATTCAATGGACCTTCCTGCCAAGGACTTCATGAAGAAATGCGACACCTACATGCGACTGAAGGCCAATGGTAGCGGTCGACCACCACCTCTCGGCCCCTTCACCAACGGGCCTCCAGTCAATGGAGCGCAGAGATACCCCGCTCTAAATTCTCCCGCTCTGGAACGTCCGTCCATGAACTTCCCTCCCAGTGGATCCGGATCAGACAGAAGTATGAGACCGCAGCATCCTGGCTTCCCCCCGTCGAATGCATCCTACTCGTCGAGCGGCTCACCTGCCTTGCCACAAGGATCACTTCAGAATATCCCCAGACAGCCACCTCAACCCCTCCCAGATGACTGGACTGCCACCCCACCCCGGCCAATTGCTATGCCAACTTCCTCCTCTCCTCGACCACAGTCACTCGCACAACTTCAGCCTCCAACACGGCCAAGTGTCGACCAAAACAACTCTAGCGCTGGTCCAATGCTGCAGAATAACAACGGGTACCCTTCTGCGGTTCGTCAATGGACATGACCCATCTACAATTTCCTCTATTCTGCCCATAAGTTTTCTTTGTCTAGTGTCCCACTGCAGGCTGGTGCTTTTGCATATTCTCTCACCTTCACTTTCGTTCTCATTTTTCGGTTCGACATCATCTGTAGTTTAACACCACAACTGCTCACTTATCAGTATGGCATGGACGAGATAGCAAGTACTTACGATACCCTGCATAAAGCAAGTGCACCCTAAAATTTCGATAAATAAATATCATATCTACTCTGGCATGGATCCAAAGGAATACAAGAACATTTGGCGAATTCACTTTCACGGAGTCGTTTGTACCGTTAACCGAGCCCGCTTATGGTCAGTGTCGCCCTGTGAAAGCAACAAGACCAAACTCACACCAAGTTTGATGACGAAGAACATTTCAATGGGCAGGGACACTGCACCAGCGGGGCCATGATCGCAGTACAGTCACCGTTGAGCGTACCCGATCCGCGTTCTGTACCGTCGAATGCACCAGAGCACTGTCCGGTAAGTATTGTCTAAGCCAGGCCTCGGTCAACCCAATGATGTAATGCACTTTTCAGGGAACCAATTCTGAGCTTGCAGGGAAATCCGATGCATGTGCTGGATGTGCAAACCAAGATGTCTGTGCTTCTGGAGTAACCAAGGGTCCCGACCCCGCCCTCCCGTTCATTAAGCAGCGCATGGCTTCCGTCAAGCGGAAGATCTTGGTCTTGTCTGGTAAGGGAGGCGTAGGCAAGTCCACGTTCACGGCTCAGTTAGGTTGGGCTTTCGCTGCTGATGACGAGACACAGGTAGGCTCTCAGATGGGTGTGTAGTTGCTGATGTTGATATCCCCTTCTTAAGACAGGGATAATGGACGTGGACATATGTGGTCCGTCCATACCTACCATACTAGGAATCGCCCAAGAGCAGGTTCATTCATCCTCGTCAGGGTGGTCACCTGTCTACGTGCAAGATAATTTGGGCGTCATGTCCGTTGGATTCATGCTACCTTCATCCAAGGACGCCGTTATGTGGCGCGGACCAAAGAAAAATGGTTTGATATCCCAGTTTCTTAAGGACGTTGACTGGGGAGATTTGGACTACCTCATCATCGATACACCACCTGGTACTTCCGACGAGCATTTGAGCGTCGTTCAATACCTAAAGGAAAGCCAGATAGATGGTGCTGTTCTTATCACTACACCCCAGGAAGTTGCGTTGCAGGACGTTAGAAGGGAGATCGACTTTTGTCGGAAGGTCGGAATCCGAATATTGGGTCTAGTGGAGAACATGTCCGGGTTTGTTTGTCCGAAGTGCAAAACAGAGTCGCAGATATTCCAACCCACAACTGGTGGTGCGAAGAGACTGGCCGAAGAAACAGGGGTTGAGCTATTGGGGGCTGTCCCCTTGGACCCACGGATAGGCAAAAGTGCGGACTATGGCGTTAGCTTTTTGGAAGAATATCCAGACAGCCCCGCAAGTGTCGCATACCTAAATATAATCGAACGTATGTACCCTTCATCTTCTTTCGTGACCCGAACTCATGATGCTTCGTTCAGGAATTAAAGCTATTCTTGCAAACTAGAGGCCATTTCCGACCAATGTATTACCAGGCAATGCCGGATTCCAGACATAATAGATAGTAGCTTGTGTGTCTAATTCATCGAAAACATTTGCGAAACAAAAGGTCCAAGGCCCAAAAGCAAACTAAATTATTACGTATCTCCTGTTCGATGCACCGATACCTCTTCCTCATCCTCCATACCAAAGTCTCTGACCATCTCTGAAGGTGGAGCATCTGCCTCGGTAGTATCTCGCTCCATAATAAACTTCCCAATGGGTGCAATCTGGCCAAGGCCACCAGCCAGCCCTTCAGCACTCTCATGTATGGAGACTGTCGAAAGGGTGCGTAGTAGTTTCCGGGTCATGACTTCTCCACCAACTGTCGAACCTGTCCTCGAGCGAGCGGGGACAACATAGCCCTGAGTGGGGAATGCAATTGACCCAGAACCCAATACGCTTGGTTCTGCATATACCGTACCCTCGGTGATTCCTGCAGGGTAATGCGCGGAAGGAACAGGGGAATTGAAAGTAGAATTCTGTCGTGAGGGTTGCATGATACTCGAACGCCTGGCATATGTCACAACTGGATCAGTGGGGATGGCTGCAGGGAAGCGGGATTGTTCTGGGCTGATGGGGCGTGAGGGCTTTTGTGTCTCCTGGATGGCTATAGAGGTGATGCGCTCCGTAAGGTCGGTTTCCTCCTCTTCCTCGGGTATCGAGGCACTTTCAAGGAACGTATCTGTGATGTCCTCAACGATGAGAGGGGGATCCTGGAGGGGCTCAGTTCCGAAATCCTTGGATGTGTTCGAATAGGAATCCGATAAAGTACTTGCATTTAGTTTTCGAACAGGAAAGCCTGTTAGCTCGATGCTGATACCACGGACTTCCCTCCTGTAATCCTCTATTTCATTCCAGAGGGCCTCGCGGTACTGGTCGAGCGTCTCGAATTCTTCTATCTGCCTCCATTTATCAAATATCTCGGGGCAGTCGGGCTCGTCCGTCTCGTCATGGTACGAAGCTAGCCATGGGTGCTCAAGCGCTTGAGGAACTGTTATGCGATTACCTGGGTCAAAAGTAAGCATCTTGGTTAATAGATCAATAGCTAAGGCTCGTCAGAATTTAGTTTTCTACGCGGCCATATAAGGACACACCAAGGAGATCCGCAGTTGGAAGAATATTCCTAAATGGTACAGTTTTCTTGAAGGGTAACGATTGCACATAGGCTTGGGCCTACTGAATTAATAGGATAAAGATAGGACCACACACAACCCCTTACTTTATCGCTGCCAATCTTACGGATAACTTCTTCTGATGGCGTACCTACAAGAACGTTGTCAGGATTATGGATGACTGGGGCACCAGGAACACTACCCAGCACGTCTAACACCTTATTGAGTTGATCGACTGTCGAATGACAGGATTTTAAGTTATGAACTTGTGGAAATCATTATATGCTGACCGTAACTGAGTAGTATAGTGTCAGGTCGGTCGGGATGCGAGGCCATTCTGTGCTCACTCCTTGCCCTTGAACAACGGTTTACCAAGTAGTAGCTCGGCCAGAATGCAGCCGATAGACCACATATCTACTGCAAGGAAATCAGTTACATTCCGCTGCGCGGCCGGCCGAGACTCACTCGCGGTACTGTATCGCCTGTGACGCAGGTTAATTGACTGACAAAGTGCTGCAAAGTTAACATACCGAAAAGCTAGCATAATTTCAGGTGCACGGTACCAACGAGTGGCCACATATTCTGTTAGATGAGACGCATTTTCATCTGGGGTTGAGTCGAAGCCGCGACTAAGGCCGAAGTCGCAGATCTTCAGTTCGCAATCGGCATTTACAAGAAGATTCCCTGGTTTCAAATCACGGTGAATGACCGACGCTGAGTGAATGTATTTCATCCCTTTCTGACATCAGCGCTCTTGCATATCTTAGCTTGCAAAGAAGGGACGTACCACGTAGGATCTGGTATAGGAAATACTGAACATGCTCGTTCGTAAGGGTTTGTCCAGACTTGATGATTTGGTGAAGATCGGCTGAAAACGGGGAATAAGGTTTCGCACAAAAGTAACAATGGTTGCAGATACCTTCCATCGGCTGGATAGTGCAAGAATGAGCCTACTTTCTCCCATGATGAATTGCCGGACCCACCTCCATGAAGATGTAACTAGAACGGTGAAGGTGTCATTGTCACAAGGCAAATGGTTATCGTGCAGACATAAACATACATCTCGTTGAAGTCTGGGGAAATGGCGTCGACGTCAATGAGCCCAGTGATGTTCTCATGGTTTGCAAAGTGTCTAAGCAGTGTAATCTCTCGAAGGGCTCGTTTGGCGAGTTGTACTTTGTCGAATATGCGCGTTACGAGTTTTATGGCCACAGCCTCACCCGAGATTTCATCCGCAGCAGAGCTGTGGATAAGCAGGTAAATAAGATACGTCTTGAAAGTGGAAGCAATTGACTCACATGACGACACCGTAGGCACCTGAGCCCATTTCCCGAATAAGTTTCCAACGTCTCTCGACATGGAATACCTTTCCGAACGACGAGAGCAGTGAATGATAACCTCTGTCGAGAGAACAATAGCATCCGAGTCTAGTCCCAAGTTCGAACCGCGACGTACCTCCTGCGCAGGTTCTCCTCCGAAAACGGGTTCGAAGAACGACGAACTCGTGATCTACCTCGATCTACATTCCAAGAACCCGGAGATGGCAATGGAGAGGTTGACTTATCGGCATCGTCCTTGGATTGTGCATGACCAGCCCGGCGACGTGAAGCCCGGCGAGGTGACCCCCGTGTTTGTGACATGGAGCCGTATTGACTACGGCGAAATAGCTAGAAACGTGGTGGGTGTCGTAGAGAGAACGTTGTGGTTGAAGACGAAGACGTCTTTTCTCGTGTAGGAGCGCTACGCGAGATTTCCGTCGGGCCGATTGGCGAGCCGATCACTCGATAAGCAACCACGCAATTCAATAAACCCATTATGCCAGTGCTATGCACTTGTCCACAACGCAGGCCTGAGGAATTCGACGATAATTATCCTCTCAGAGTTATAGTACTTGTATCAATGCGTCACTCAAAATTATATACACATAGCGCTATAATAATGTCATAATCCAATGTCGAATGCTTACGCAGAAGCTGCCACAGCCATCTCCGCTTGTCCTGTTGAATTAGACCCACTGTCGTCCTCAGGTGCTTCGCCAAATATCTCTGTGAAGTTTGGACCGCGTGCTTTGCTTGGTGCTTTCTTGATCACATACGTGCGGAGTCCCGCTTTGAGTCCTGGTTGCTTGTCAAGGAGCTCCCGGAGTTGATCCTTCGGCAGTTGGAGCAGAGCCCCAAAACTTGCGGGTGCGATCACTTTGGCACAGCGAATAAAACCTTCCCATAGGGCCGGGATAGTCCATATTTTCTTGATGATGAGGCGAGACAGCAATGTGGTGGACACATAACCAACCAGGGTCTTGTAGGTCGTAACAGCCTGGATAACCTAGATTGCCAGTTCATTAAGGAAGAGTAACTGTTGATAGGGTGTAACATACCGTGCGCATGAACAGCGTTGGCAATACCAGCTCGTCGACGATCTGTTGCATGACTGCAGCAAGGACCTCTGAGCGGAAAACGTCCGTCATCGAGAAACATATTCCAATAGCTGCGGTGATCGCGAAACATTTAACCTTCAACTCCGCTCGAGTTTAGAACCATGGAAACACACCTTCGATAGCGCTCTTCAAACCAATTTCCTTCTCACAGTTATGCAAGAGTACCATTAATTCCGTGGGTGAAAGTTCTTCGCTCTGCTGTACGCGGGGCTGGTTCGATGTAACACTTCCGAAGGTCTGCGGAGGGGCGGCCACGATGGAGCTAAACACGTTGCGGACAATATTCTTTGGTTCTTGTTGACCATTCAGCATAGACACTATTCGAGGCAAGTGTCGCAGAATGTCCGGCTAGTAGAAAATGACCATCAGTTTGTACCTGTGACGCACTGGTTTGATGGTTGCGTTTAAATGTAATTACCTTGTCCATTTCCGCAATGATTGGCACAAGGAAGCGAGCATCGAGATCTCTCTCATTAATAAGTGCTTTAACCAACGCAACAAGCTGTGTGCTGGGGCGACCATGTTCTGTGAATATGGTGAGGACGCGCAGTGCTAGCGACTCGGAACCTTGAGGGCATGTTCGCATCAAAGTGAGGAGTTTTCCGTGGCTTGATCCGAGTGATCGAATTAGCGCTGTTATAAGATCCTGAATAGCCTCTTGGACAGTCACATCCATTTGGCTGTATGCTTCGAAAATTCTGCAACCCATGAATATCGATGATGCATGATCTGAAACGAACGCACTCATCAAGGAAAGTCGGTACTTTGACCGACAAAGCAAACAGGAGTTCAACATGCTGCAGCACCTGTGCCTTGTCCGCTGGCAATTCAATCCGTTCGGGTAGGTATGGGGTCTGCACCAACTCCTCGACGGGGAGTTGGCCGTCTTCCATGGCTTCGTCTCTCTCGGCTGGTACTTTTTCATCTAGCTTCTCCTCCACCGGCGCCTCCTTTGGTGTCGAAACATCATGAGAATCTTCAACTTGCATGTCACTCTCTGGTTGAGGCTTGAGCCTCGTAACCTTGTCCTTTACTTGCAACTTTCGCAGCATTTGCAGTGCAAAGTCGCGAATGATGGTGTCCATGGGTTGCACGTTGGGAACCCAAAGCTTAACACTATTAATCGCAGCACCTCGCGTCTTCCTTTCTATTTTCAGAAAATTTGAGCGCATGGAACAAAATTGAATGAGGTCAGTGTACCTGGGTGTGTCGTGAGCTCCAACAAGATGTTCAACGCCTCCCCCCGCAGTGAGGGGCGTTGCATCACAAGACCTCTGAGCGTAGTGAAGCCGACTTGCATCCTGTCAGGGCTAGTGAAACATCAGCGCAAACATCGCACCGGGCAAGTACTGTTCTTACCTGTTATAGTCAACACAAAGTTCCCGAAGAAGAGCCAATACGTCTGGTGGAATGTGGGGGAGGTCAAGAAGGAAGCGAGAAAATGTCCGATCCTTGCCATCCTTGCCATCCATTTGTACTTGATAAGAAACTACTATCTGGTTTAACCAAGTATCGAAGTTCGGTTGCTACGTGAAGTGTACTTGTCAGTTTCTCACACACGGTGGCAAGGTGCTGCACTCCTACCCAGTTGTGATTGTGAGCATCGTGCGTTCGCACCCAGTCGTTATACCATTCCTCATTCATCCAGGTTGTCGCTAACCGTACTCTATCATTGTTGATTAATTCCCGTATCACAGGATAAAACGAAAACAGAGTACCTTGAAGGAAAATCTTGCATGATATAGTCACACAGGGTCTGGCGTAGCTTATCTTGTCGAGCCGTGAACTCATGTACATGAGTGTCACTCGTCTCTCCCCCTGGGAGTCGTGGCTCTGCGACTCGAGTAATCATCCGGATCAAAAGAAGCATCCACATATCTGTGGCAGATTGCCTTGCAGTCTGCACATTGTCAGGTGAAGCAATTTCGCCACCCATGAAGTCCTCTGCCCCTGCACAGATTCGTTCAACGGCACTGCCTATCAGTGGTATCCGCTGATCTTCAGTCCATTCTCTTGGTGGAGGCAACTTGAAATTGATCATCTTCAGGTCATCCGTCGATGTCTCGATTTCTGGTGCAACGTCGTCCGCTCCTGTTGCCAAGGCTTCGCCTGATAGCTAGAGTAATTATAAGATAAAACTTCACCTGCGAAAATTTAAGTTTAAAAAAAAACCTCTTCATTGAGTCTATCTGGCTCATATTCTATCTCGTCTTGGTCGATATCCATTTGTAACGGGTCAATCGGTTCATCCTTGACTGGAGGCACGGCAGGCGGGGGAGTGGGAGAAGGAGATCGTTCGTGATTGTCTTGTTCAGCGGATATTTGCACTTTTCTCGGGCCAGTTGGAACCGGGTGGGAGGGTATGGATGCTGGACCAGGCGCGGATGTTGATGTGGCGGTGGATGGGGGAGCAATGGAGCTACCGAGACCGCGACTTTGGCGGTAAACTGATACTAGGTTTACCAAAGCAGCTTCACTGAAGGCATCGAGGTTGGCAACAATTAAATCTGTTATCAACGTGGAGGGGAGGGTGGTGAAATCGAATGCAGCCACATATGCCGATGCGGCAGACGAGGCTTGGGGATCTGTCTCAAGCTTTGGACGTTTTGCGTCTGCTGCTTGATCTGCTGTTGCTGATAATGGTCGCTTACGATTTTCCGCGGCAGCTGCCCTGCGCTTTTTCTCGTCCTGGACCGCCTTGTCCATTCTGGCGGCTTGATTGGTCAAAATTTCATTGATTTGGGGAACATGATGGCTAAAATTCGGATTCCTGATTGCGGTCAGACGAAATATGATACATAAAGCCGCAATGCTCACCGGGATATGTGGGCGAGTAAGATGCGAATGGCTTTTTCAACACTCTTGACACTCGAGGCAGGGGAACCCGTAAGAGAAGCTGGAGTCCATTGGCGCAAAGTAGCGACGATTGCTGGTACGATAGCAGGGCGGAGTTTCGCAAGATTCGCCCAGCTATTAAGTAACGCAGACAATAAGTCGGTGTTCCTGCAGAAGGCATGAAGTTCTCGATCGTCTGTGCGGGGGGGTGTGGAAACTCACTGGCTAGTAAATAGCAGCGTGATAACACCTTCAAGGAGCTTCTGGCCTTCCGCTTCTAGCTTTGCCACGAATAGAAATGGGTGGTCCGCTGGGCACATAGCGATATTCGGGTCATTCTTGTTCTGAAGCTGAAAATTGTGCACAAAAGTAATTGAGAAAACAAAGCGACTGGAATTAGAATGTAGTGGACTACTACCCTAGGATCAGAGATGCCACGCGTTTGCACCAGTATAACGCGCTGCACGAATTTCATAGATGATAGCTTCACTCCCAAGCCAACATTGGTCGCCCAAACGAACTCGAGTATTTTCGCCTTACAATGGGACAGCGTCTGCCACGCGCCGGGATTCGTGCGACTGCTGCAACTATGAAAGGATTATTGAGAACAAAAGTAACTTGAACACTAAACCACATACAAGAGGCGGAACAGCAAGGGGTAAACGCCTGTTAGGCATTGAATGACGACTTTCAGAACGGCGGGATTTGGCTCGTCGAGCAACTGGGCAAGGGTTTCCAGCGATTGAGAGGCCACTAGTCATTTATAAATCAAAAGTGACGCATTTGAATACGGATTGACAAGACTAACTCTGTGTTCTATGTTCCACTGACAACGAGGAGCGACATATCGCGAAATGTAGCAAGTCAATGACCCATCTCTTGAACAAGGAATCGGCAGCATTCACGACAGTTCCTAACAGGGTACCGACGAGGATTGGGATGGGACCGGGATGAGCTTCAAGGGATTCACGTAAGCTGGTCAATATCTCAGCCTGCTCGTTAGAATTTGCTGGAAGATTCATGGCGGCCTGAAGTGCCTGCAGGGGGTCCATGGGAGCACTCGCCATCCTGCACAACCTGCGCCGCCAACGACGACGAAGTTACAATTTGGTTTGGCCAGAAGTGTTTTGTTGCCAGCTGACCCTAAAGCTGGGTTCAGGTCACGTGACGATGCTTCCGCTTGGACCACCTTCTGACTCTTAGACTTTGGTAGAACCGCGACCAGCTCTCATATCTTCCGCCCGGGCTGAGTGCATTCAAGAACGAGCTCGTGGTAACTTAATAGTTCAGCAAGAAGTCACTCGGAGAGTTTAGATTCAAGAACATAAAATGACGTCATAATCTCCGGTCAAAACTGGCCAGTGGTTGCGATGAATGTTGAGTGCCTGGTTCGCGCGCGGCGTGCGGTCAACAAGGGGCACTTGTTTCAACACGGTTATGTCGGCCAATCCAAACACACACTCTCTGCGCTGCGCTCAAATAGGCCCCTACATCTACCTTCACTCGGGTTTCATGGCTTCTGCCAATCTCAAGGACTTCATTCGCATGCAGATGTCCGAGGGCGTACCAATATGGTTACTATACCGGTCTCAGGTATGATACTGTCATACTTCTCCACCAATCATGGTTCATGACTTGTGGAAATCGAGGAAGGCAGCGTCTATGGAGAATCGCGGACGATTTCTTTCGACGTTCTTAAGCTGCGAGGACGAGGACGCTGACGGATTGGTTCATCCGGCGCGTAGCTCGATTGCTCCTGCCCTCTCGATGTGACTGAGATCTGTGTTGAAGCTCGTATTTACCCCCGTCCCCGGCTCACTAGGGCCAACCGGGTATCATAACCTCTACGTTTCATCATCCCTTGTCCGTCGGCCGTCTTGCTCATAAAACCAGATGTCGATGTGCTTGCCAGGCAACTCTGCGACCTCGTCCGTCTTCCCCAGATGCACGGTCTTCCGCTCGAACTGTGGTCTTGGATATTCTCCTATGCCTGCACTGATGACGGGAGGACAGGGCGCTCTCTATCACTCGTCTGTACTTGCTTTCATGAGGCTTCAAAATCCTCAAAGTTGCAGTCTCTAACGATCATCGGCCACCAACAAATCATCGCATCCGCTAAGATGTTGGTTTCAACAATTCCTCGCTATCGTCGAGTTCATAACCTATTCATCTCTACCCATTCGCCATCGAAAAAGCGACAGAGGAAGCTTGCGGTCAACGAGGACGAGAAAAGGTCAGTACATTCCTTACCCTAATGTCACCAAAACCTCATTCTGCACGGGTAGTGCCACTTGTGAAGCCATTACGCGGATTCTAACGGCCGTGGCCCCACAAATACAAACCCTTCACGTCGTGTTTGCTTTTCATAGAGATTTCTTCTTTTTACCGGTTCACCTTCCCGTGCTCGTGGAATTGACACTGCAAGGGCCCTTTCTTTCATTTCCTACCTTCAGTAGCCCTCTCTCGGCTACTGTACGCAAACTAAGCGTCCTCGATGTCCCCTTCGACTTCTCAGCTCCAAGCTTGACCGCATATGCTGCCTACGTCCCACATGCCACCCACCTCCGTATTGCCGCGCAAGGCACCCTCGGAAAGGAGTTTATCCACTGCCTCAGAGATGCCCTTTGCGCTGATAAGCCTCAGGGTACCCCATCCACTGTTTTCCCGAAATCTCTCGTCAAATTACACTTTCATTTACCGAAAGAGCACCAGGCCATGTCGTTTGAGGGTCGTAATTTCTCCCTTGAACAGGAGTTACTACGATTAACAAAGATCGATTCTCGCCTAGTGTTACAAGAAACCTACGATTGCCACTCCAGGTCTGCTTGGGGTCATGAGGAAGGACTTGCGGAATGGCTCCGCAACGCCTCGGGGATAGATCTCTGGAAAGTATTACCCTCACACCGGTTGCCGAAGAAGGATAAACCGACGGTCTCTGGGCCTCGGAGGTATATAGACGCTGTTTGGTAGCGTTCATACAACGCAGGTCGTCCATCGTGTCCGTGTAATGACAGAGTTGCCACACGGACGAATATCTTGCTCGCGTAACGCTAGCAAAATCTAATTTATCTGATTTATTTCTTTGCATTTGGACTTCACTTTCTGTCACTCGTCTAGAATACATATGTATAAATATCTAATCAAATAGAAGTTGCTTCATCTGCGTTCAAAATGAGAGTGGTGAAGAAGCGGATCATCTCCAAATAAGCATCTCCTTCGATGTCTGGCGAACCTGATCAGTAATGATCGAGATATTCACAAAAGTCGGTGCTTACTTTCGTTGACAGTATGGATGCCGCCCAGCACCTTGGTCCCGTTTCCAGCACGGGAGTGGTTGTATCGGAAAATGTGTCGAGACAAAGCCCAATAATATCGAGTATCTGTAGGCATGAGGTCAGCTTCCGGCTCCGCAATGCTTTATATTAAAGGACCTGCCTGTGTTTCCGCTCATCACACTCGGACTTACGGCAACGTTGGTGCTACCCTCCAGTCCACGATGTACATTGTAAGTCGCCTTTATCGTTCCGGATAAAAGTTGCCATGGAGCAGAATTTGGATCTGTCGGTGTTACTGGTGCTGGCTCGAGTGCACCACCGAATGCGTCGGATAGTTTCAACGTCCCTTGCGAAGGAGCCCCTTCTTCGGATATGAGACCGTCGAACCCAATGTAGGACAAGTTAAATTTCGCGGCTAGGGGTCGTAACAATTCCAGATCATGCGCTTTGGTTGCGTCGACCGAACTATAAAAAAAGAAGAGTGAATATGGAAGAATAAGTGGAGAGACAGTCCGCAACTTTACCTGCTGGTTGAAATGCGGTGATTCACCACAGCCCAGGCGCGCTCGGGGAGTGCGTTGGTCTTCACACCACCTTGTATCAAGTCGATTGCTTGGGTGGTACCTACCAAACTCTTGGTAGCGGGGTCTTTGAAGATCAGTTTTCCCAAGTTATGAAGTGCTTTATTCGAGTGAGCAGAATGGCGGATGGTCTTGCGGAGCGTATGTGGCAGAGATGGCGCATGCTCAGCCATGCACTGTAATGTCCAGTAATACGGGTCCTGGCGAGTCTGCGGAAAGGGTTCTAGATACGCCACTGCTGGAGGAAATAGGTGACGTACCAAGGGTATCTCGAAAGGATTCTCTTCAAATTCGACGAGGAGCCGCGCGAGTATACCGATGCTCTGCTCTGAGTTTGAAACTCTCCCTCTCAGGTTTCGAGAATAGCACTGACCGTATGCGTAGGTGGCAGGCTTGAATGACCACCGGCTGTGATAACTTCAACCCGCGTATCGAGATATCCCTTCTCTGCTATCGCCGGAGAAGCGATCACTGTGCCATATTTTTGTGCATATCCTCCTGTAAGATTTATTAGGAGATGCACTAGAACTGCGGTGACAATTGGGCCTACCTCCTTCGTCAACGACCATGGCGAAGGCGTCGTCACCATATGTCTCATGAAGAGCTTCAGCGAGCTGTCCAGCACCCTGTCTACCACTGGCTTCTTCATCAAAGCCAAATGATAACACCACCGTCCGGGTTGGGGCAAAGTTCTGTTCAAGAAGTGCCTCTATGGATGACCTACCACCAAGTTACTATCGTCGATCCCAGGGTCGCGGGAAGCATACGTACAGAATAGCGATCAAGCTGCCTTTGTCATCTGAACTCCCTCTGCCCCACAAAAGCTCCCCTGTGTGTGGCTCGATTAGAAGGTACGTAAGGACGTGAAAAGCCCGTACCATCAAAGTGACCTGAGTAAGGAGGGTGTGTCCAGTCATCGACAGTGGACGGTTCCACAGGAACGACATCTAACATCAATTCTTTAGGAATCACGACACTACAGCCGGAATCGTTTCGACTTGCCTTGATGGGCCATTAATAAGAGCGGCTTAAGGCCACCATCGGAACCTTTCCAGGTGTACAGCAATCCGTACGTGTTGACCTTCGTAAGTTGAAGGGTTGCATGCCTATTCGCCGTGAGCTGGACAAGAAGCTTTGACTGCTTTTTTCGACACTTACACCAACGGGAATGCTGTGGATAGGTAGTCGTGGAAGGCTCCGAATGCTTCCCAACGTGGATCTGTGCCAACAGGGTCCATGTTGTCATAGGATTCGGTCCTATGAAGGGAATACTCTCGTTACGATAAGATAGCAACACAGAGCCCCCTACTTACGGAACTTGGACAGCACCAGCGAGCCAGTCAATAGCCCGGGTCTTGAAGGCTTCGGATTGAATATGATCGCCTAGATTGACCCAGAAGGTAGCATTCCTCTGAGGAGTCAATACTCCTGCCTGGGGGCAAATAACCTTTCGAGAATCACCGCGGATCCTTGAGTACACCAGAGTCGACTTGGTCAACGCGAGCGATAGATAAACGAAGCCGAGGACAGCAAGTAGAGCACGAAAGCTAAGTCGTTGAGGTTTTTGTTGGGGAAATTGGACCTCCTGAGCTATTGAAGGGAGCAAAGGCTCCTTCTTCTGGAGGGTCGACATGATGAGTGTGGGGAGGTGAGGTGGACCGTGAGCAGCCTATGTATAAGCAGCTGTTTACGGACCCGACTGTCCGAGCAACAAGCGATCAGGGAAGCATCACACGATCGAATAATATTTAGCCAGCAGAATCATCAGATAAGATAAGGCCAGAGCAGCCCAGTTGGTGGGCTAACATAGCCGCCAGATTGGTTGAACACATGGTGCTGCGCTTCAAATTCTGTCCTCGATATGGAAATTATTCACGCAAGAACTAAGATCACATCTCCAGCAATACCTGACGAAATTGGGCGCCGTTGGCAAACCTCGATCCCGCTCGTTTGAAGTTGACGTGCTCTCACCTCACATGCCTGCCTGGCTGCAGCCTGCTTAGCAGCTGACTTTTGAGTTGCAACCCCGGTTCCAACTACTTTTCCACTGACTGTCGGAGATCAATATTACCTGAAACTCTGCAGCGTTTCGGAGCATGGACTGACTTTTGCACTGGACCGTCCACTGGGGTTCTCCCGGTGGTGCTGACAACTGCTCGGCCCAGCTCAAGAGGTGGGACTGGTTTTGACTCTGCAGATCTTGATTCAGGAAGTCAACAAATTTGCGAAACAAGAGAAAAATTCCTTCACAATTATTAAGGGCGCCGCTAAAATTTCCACCTGGAGGAAAACTTGTTGACCTGGGAATGTCACGTAAAGTCGAGGTTGGGCCAGAAGAAGTCGGAGAAGGGATGGACTCTGGCATAGCGGCGCTGCGGGAGCGTTCTATACGGCTTATGTACCGAGGTGTCTTCGAATCACCGTCGAGGGCTGGTACAAAAATACAGCTGAGCGGTTGGATCTGGGCAACGGAGAAGGAATAAGCGGCCGTACAGTGACGGCCAGACATGATCAGCAATTGGTATCTGAGGAGAATTCCGGCATCTGGACATAGAAATCCCATGCCGATCTACCACTGCAGCCAAGCATAAATCTTGTAATACATATGTCAAACCTGGCAATGAGAAAACGATCCTCCTAGCAAATGGCACCTCCAGGAGGATGCCCGTGTTGAAATTAGTAAAGATAGCAGGTAGAAAAAACCCACAGGACGCTGGACAGAACCATACAATTTTTGGAACACGAAACCAAAACACCGTTCTGCGTTGCATAGAGTTTGGGTTATCGATTGATGAGGTATAGATTTGGAACGACACGGAAGAGGTCAAAGATACTGACAGTCTTACGGTCCATTCTCCTCGGACTTGTGTCGAGACGAAGATAGTACGAAGGGTGTCGAGAAGAGGGTGGTAATCATGCGAATTACCTAGTCTGACCTGGGTCGCAAAGGGATTTCCAATATAAACCAAGCCGAATGCTTTCGATCTCCACTGAAGTGATTAGGATGGCAAGTACGAGCCCAAAGTCCACTGAAGGTTCGAAGAAGCCCAAGTCATGTCGACGAAATAGGCAGTCCCACGCGCGAAGCGCTGTGGGCTTCCGCCACTCGCCGGGACGTCCCTCTTGCTACTTTCACAATCTAAACGTTAACATCAAATGGTGGGTTGAAATATGTCCTATATCACGTCTGACGCTCCACTTACATGGATCAAAGGCGGCACAGCACTCGCAGGGCATCCAAACTCTCCTGGAAGCAGAAAAGGAGGCGGCCAAGATCGTACAACAAGCCCGACAATGTGCGCACCCTTCCTTTTCCCTTTGATTAAAACCTTCACAAGTTGGGTGTAGATCGTGTCCAGAAACTAAAGGATGCACGGTCTCAGGCCTCCAAAGAGATCGAGGAGTACAAAGCCGCAAAGGAAGCCGAGTTTCAATCCTTCGAGGACTCGGTATGTACCACCGTACCCATTTTGATGACGACATCGCAAACTAACTACTCGTCTCAAACCTACTCGCTATTCATGTCCCCCTCCTCTCATTAGCGTGCTGGAACCACTTCCAACGCGCAATCCGCGATTGACCGCGAGACCGAAGTGAAGCTTCAGCAAATAACCGACTTATATGAAACCAACAAAGACGCCGTCGTGAAGAAACTCCTTGACCGCGTTATCCTCGTCGAGCCGGAACTCCATCGTAATTTGAAAAAAGTCGAGGCATAGGCTCAGGATATGGACGACGGTGAAGTCCCCATCACCGAATCCAGATGTTTATTACCAGCAATGTAGCGATCCCATCATTATTCAGGCCTCTGGAGCCGGCCTGCATTCATGTCATAATACATTCGCGAAATTAAACCTTTCTGCGGGGCCACGTTTCTAACACACCAAACCTTCAAGGGGCGTATGCATGATTAACCGTGGTGGACAAAAAGATCTAATATGGAGCAGGCGGGGGGTGATGCAAGGTACGCACTGCTAGGGAAAAAACATAACAAGAATGACTACAACGTGGCAAAATTAGAACAAAAGAATAACGAAACGAACAACATTTGGCCGAGAGACAAGGCCTATGAGAAGGTGGGTTACTTTGGTAGAGTGCTGATGCCACTGTCATTACCGCGAAAGTAGATGGCGGGGCATTCGTCGCTCGAGCGTCCGGCTATGGTCCAGTCGGTGCACAATCCCGTCCAGTGGCGACAATAGTAAATCGGTGGTCATGTAATGCAAGATTGCAGCATCCAGAAGTCGCATGGAAGGCTACTAAATCTAGGAAGAGAAGGGCTGCGTGGGTAAAGGGCCCGTACGAATGGCTACGATCTGGCTGGGCGCTGGCGTGCGTGAACAAATGTGCGTAAAGGGCGAGGGGCTGGTGACGTTAGAGACAATTCTGTCCATGGGATCTCCCATGGAGCACCGACACCTGCTGTCGAGGAGTCCCAACGGATGATGTGATTTTGTCGGAGGATATTGGGGGTGCGTGTGACTGGAAGGTGTTTCAGCGCAAGGTGCCTTTCCCTGCAATGCAGCCATGGACGTTGTCCGGAGACTGCCATGAACGGTAAACCTGAGCCAAAGATAGACGGAGGGGGAGAAATCAAGGGATCAAGTGTAAGAACAAACCCAAAGATGGCACTATACATACAGATACGGTCATTAAGATCAAGGCAAGGGGAGTAGCGGTGGACTTAAGTAGAATTGTAGCAAGAGATTACGCGTAGAGTGTCAAACGAAGCAACCGTTGGGAAAAGGCGCATAGTAAATCTAATGACAGTTGGCTCGAAGAATAGGATTACTGGTCGGTCGGTGCCGTATAGCCGATTAGGGAACAAGCAAAGACACAAAGCAAAATGCAAAGAGTGAGAGCCGAAAGGTCGGAGCAGCGTAGACCGTCTGACATGCCCAGTCTGCCAGAGGTTGGTCTTGTATAGGCTCTCCGAGAGCAGCCAGAAAATAGTCGGAATGATCCGTATACTTTCCACATATGTTATCTAGTTTCGTTCGCCAGCCACGGCATTCCGACCGGCAGGGTAACCGGACGGGTCAAATCACTGCCATGGGATGACGAATAAGAGAGGGGAGGCGTCCTTCGTGGTGATCGTTGCTGTGGTTGATGGGAAGGTGGTAGTTGGTGCGGCTGTTTCTGGACTGAATTATCACCCAAGGGTACCCGCGAAGAACCCCAAGAGTCTAACAAACCGCTTGCTTTGAGGGATGGCAATGTTTGATGCTGCGACTGGATGGAACTACCATTGCCGACGTTTGTGTTCTGTGAGTGGTGATCAAGTTCCCTGTCAAGGCGCCGTGAATCCCTCTCCCGGTCTGTGTAAGTGTCCCCACTATGCGCGAGGGAACCCGGCCTGGTACCAGAGGCTGCGTTGGGCAGAGTCCTTGCCTCCCCTCTGTCCCTATCCCTGTCAGGTATATGCTGTGAACCCAAAGACGCAGGGTTGGGATGTCGCAAGTTGCTATTTCCGCTGCCGTTCGAATTGGCATTCGTATTGTTTCCGTGTGGTTGGGGGTTGACATTATGTAACCGTACGTCCTCGGGGCGTCCCAGAGAGTTCCCGAGAGGATATGCTGGCGGAGATGCTGATGCCTTGCGGTGAGAAGAATATTGAACGTCGTCGCGTTGTGACCTGGGAATGGGCGGGTGGGCAAAGGCGTTCGAGGGCCGGCGGTGAGCCGTTGGTGAGATAGACTGCGAATGCTGTGAATTAGAAAGATGATGGGGTGGCAATGGTGGAGAGGAACGCCAGTCGCGTGCGATGTCGACCATCCTGGTGCCCCAGGCCTCTTCGTATTCCGAACACCACTGACGGAGCTTCTCGTCGTCTCTCCGGCAATATCTGAGGAGGGCCTGAAATGGTCATCAGTCTCAGTGAACAAAGCAGCGTGCCATTGCTTCTTACCCAAAGAGCAGAACTCACTATAGAAAGAAGTGAGCATTTATTCTGGCAGCATAAGGAAGGACCCACTTAGAATACTATTCTTCGCTCTGTCACCCAGCATCGTGAGTATCATGTCCAACCGAGCAACAGCCCAAGCCGGGAGCGTATGGGGTGTTCGATTGAGCCGTTGCCGCGCCTCCGAAGTTACTAAGTATTAGAAAATTGGATGAGCTGTTTGGGACTTACAACACTCAAGGCTAAAGCGCAAGATGCGTGATACACGTGCATGCAGCAGTAACACCAGGCCCCTGTATTGGAGCTTGTCTCGAACATGGATTGCTGTACCGATAAACTTGATTCTGAGAAACGGAGGTGTTCTGAGAGTGACGCGGCCCACGTCTGAAAAATGTTCAATTCACCGCAAGGAAACGAGGCGAGGAAATCATACCTCCAGCTGCTTTTCACTTTCGTTGAGAGAAGCTACCACGTTCATGGATGTTTCCGGGTCTATATAATTCAATAGAATGGGGGGGAACAGACCAGATATGCATCAGCATTGGATCAAGCAAACGAGAGAGGGACAGATTAAGAACCAGAAGTAGGAGAATTGACCCGACCATTCAACTCATCGAGAGCATATTCCACTTTAGCGTAGATGGAGATTACGCGGATTAGGTGGCCAAACTCTGAGGCATACTGAGTACGAATTGCTGGGAGATATAGATACTCTGAAACGGATAAAATTGAGATCGCATAAGGAGAGTATGGAGTTCGCCATACCAGGAAGGGTTGAGTGGACGCCAAGTTCGAAGCTGGTCTCATCCGCCGGTAGGCGCAATCTGAGTTCATTCTCTCGGATAGAAATCGGCTTCTTGAAGTAGATACTGGCAGTGATGTCCATGAGGTGGATCAACCAGAATATGCGTCTGACAGCTTCTCGTTCTATTGAGGCAGAAATAAACTCCGGCGATGGCATTGGTGTTAGGGTTGGGTGTTCTGGAGCATGTACGCCGAGGGTTTCGACGATGTGCAAAGCCAGGTCTAGGTCGCCACTTGTCAGCACAATCCAGACAGGTGGCGGATGAAAATACCGTGGTAACGGGAGTTCCAAATCATGTTTTTATCTTTGGTCAATATATCGTGAACTTGCAGCAAGCACAACGCTTGTGCAGTAGCCAAGTCTTTCTTGCAAACAAGGCGACCGGCACCATCGAACATCAGGGACAAGGCCTCCTGCGCAAATTGCTTCCCAGCAAAGCGTGGTGGATTTGTGCGAATTCGCGGTTGTTTTGAAAGAGGTGCTGCCAGGGCGCACACCGCATGAAGTAAGTATGTGGGGACCCTGTTGTGGGAAAGAGCCGCGGTGAAAGTTGGTTTATGCATGATTGCACGGGCTGGATGGCAATGGGTAAAAAACACTGCGGTCCCATGAGCGGGTGATGAGAATTCAAGCAGAGTAAAATAAGGAGAAAGCGACGCTCACAGTTCGTTAGTTCGCGAGTCAATGCATGATCCAATTCGACAGGTGCGGGTCGATCCATCGTGACGCCACCAATCGGTCCATCTACGGGTCCATCGTCCGTCGGTACATTATTTCCCATCTCTGTTGTACGAAATCGCTTTCGTGGTTGGTTATGTTCATCCTCACTCAAATCAGGGGGCCCAGGTATGGGATAAGCGTTTGGCGGCACGTGGTGCGGGTGAGATGATGAAGGGGGGTGGGTAAAATGTGGTTGACTGGGACCCGCTGCTAATGACGACGATGACGATGGAGTATATGGCGGTTGTCGGTGGGAGGCTGTATGATCGGAGGTGGATGATTGGGGGTCCGGCTTGAAGGGGCGCGGTGCGGGAACGGGGCGACCGGACGAATCCGTATATGTGCAGGTTTTCGAGGCATAATAGCTGGATAGTAACAGAAAATAAGTACCGGTATTCGAAGTAGGAATTCCAGATGAAGGGGGGAGATGAGCGGGAAATTTTGCTCACCAATTACTGCAAGGTGCTACGTGATGGGAAAGTGACGATCCAAGCCTCAATATTGGGAGGAAATTCGAGGGCAATGAGGAGGACGGACCTGTACCATCGCAACGTCGCTTGCTTTTATGGCAGGCATCGCAAGCCTATGAAAATGAGCCAAGTTGGAGACTGTGAGAGTGTGGGGAAAGCTGAGTGGAATGACCTTTGCGAGTCTTTTCCGTTTTGGGCCTTTCATGAAGGGGCCGTTGGGCATCTGGTCCTTGCTGTCGTCGTGGACGTCGTGGTCAAGAGGGAAAGAGTTGTGGACGACGGCTGAGGACATGGCGGAGGAAGGAGGGAGCATTGTCGTTTGGATAAGCTTAAGGGGTGTCAAAACATGCACCCAAGCGCATGCAAACCAAGAACCGGTCGAAGCCGCCTTCCCTTTCTGCCCAAACAACGGTCCGCCGGCATTTCTCACACTCGACAAACCCGCGGCATTCGGCCATCGTCCCTTGCCGGCCGTCTCCGTTTCAATTTCTGCGTCACATGCCTTTATTCGCTCCGCCGGCAACAACGATTCGCATGATGATATGGAAATTACAACAACTACGAGGACCACGATTCATCTTCCCTATTCGGCAATCAGTCAAACAACCCGAAGCCCATATCCTCGTCCGATTCTTCCTGTTCGCGCACTTATCAGCCTTTCTCACCAATTGACATAATCCTTGCTTGCTCACCTTTTCCTCTTCCTTCTTCTCCTCCTCAACGGCAGCAGCCGCAGGGGCACCACCGGCGGCAGGTGCAGCGGCGCCGCCTCCTCCTCCCCCTCCACCAGATGGGACCTGTATACCCGATATATATATCTCTTGAAAACCCTCGTCACCTGGAAATCACTCACCGATGCGAGTTTGGCCGAACCTTCGGCAATCAGCTACAAACGGGTCAATGAGCCAATCATGCACCATAGAAAGCAGCAACCCCAGCGATGTGAGGGATTCGCAGCGTGAAAGGTGGACCTACGTCGTTCACAGACTTTCCTTTGAGCTCAGAAATGAGTTTATTGAGACGGTCATCATCTGCCTCGATTCCGACGGCAGACAAAACCTTTTTGACGTCAGACGCAGATGGATTGGCATTGCCACCGATCTGGAGGAGTAGGTATGCAGCAATATGGCGCATCTAAAGTTCGTTAGATCTTGAGTTTTTCCGATAATTTCTGTTCGCACTTTGGATACTTAAGGGGGTGCAAGTGTACAGATTCCGGTAGCCACAAATCACTGGGAAACGGATGGTGATGAGAACGGTTTTCCAACTATCGAGCGTCGATGCACCAAAACCAACATACCTTTAATCCCCAAGGGAAGACCTGTGGATTCTATCCGAGTTGGTGTAATTCTTGAGTGTCTGTGTCGCGACCTGGGCGCCGGGTGGTGCTGTATAGCACCACGTGAGAGGTTCCCACGCCTTCTGATATGACACTCCTCTCAATCCCCTTCCTCATCACCTCAGACGACACGACATGGTAATGCTGGCTATATGATGCTTGCACATTGAGCTAAAGCCTTGTTATTCCAGGCAGACGTTACCGACCCTCAATATGCTGCAGACCTCAAAAAGAAGCGTACCTTCCGAACATTCTCGTATCGTGGAATTGAACTCGAGAAGCTGCTGGACTTGAGCAAAGAGGAGGTTCGTTAAAACTACTTGCTTTTGCGTTTGGAAACAACTGAAACCGTATCCTTAGTTTGTTGAAGTACGAAACTCGGTTTTATCCTGGTTGCTCTCATCTTACTTTGCGATCTTAGCTTGTCCACGCTCGCGCTCGTCGAAGATTCCAGCGTGGGCTGAAGCACCGCCCTATGGGACTCATTAAAAAATTGCGGAAAGCGAAAAAGGAGGCGCCCCCTAACGAAAAGCCAGCCGTAGTCAAAACACACCTCCGTGATATGATTATCGTACCAGAGATGATTGGCAGTGTAGTTGGCATCTACAATGGCAAGGTATGTGGCTCCTACATAGGCCCTTCCACTACACACTCACGGTCTCGTCAGACTTTCAACTCCGTCGAAATCAAGCCCGAAATGACGGGACACTACCTCGCCGAATTCTCAGTGTCGTACAAGCCCGTGAAGCATGGTCGACCGGGTGTATGTTTATTCGATATTGCCAGTTATCTTTGATACTAATGTCAAATTTCCTTAGATCGGTGCTACTCACTGTAAGGACCCTCGCCCTTTTTCTTCTTTCGATCATTAACCATTTCATGATTTCATGTTATCAGCTTCCCGATTGTACGTTTTCTGCGAATCTGTGGTGCTTTCTTAATCTCTGATCGTCTATTCTATTAGCATCCCTCTCAAGTAATCGTTCCTCGGTTGAGTGTTTGTTCGAAGAGTCTGCATGATTGATGTATATACTACTCTACACCAACGCGCCATATGTGACATAGTGAAGTCCCCGTTATTTTGGGTCTAAGAGATGACCTATTCCTCCCATTCTGTTGACAGTTTGTAGCCATTCCTTTTCGCCCTCTACGTGACCACCCGCTGAGCGATTAAATCTCGGCGCAGGGCTTTCGAGAATTATCCGTTTGTCTTGCGCTGCAAGGCGGTCAAAGGCCGATTTTATCAACGTGTAGACATAAAGTCCTGTTCCACACATCCCCCCGGGGTTCGCGCCTGGATGAATGATCACCTGAACCAATGATGCTGGTAACAGTACCAAGCCCTGCTGAATGTCCTCAGCAGTATCGAGATAGAATCCACTCCAGCGGGCAAGATGCAAGTGGGTAAGGTTCGGCGCATACTTTGAGATGTCGCCCCACCACTCTGGCTGGAAGTCGTAGGTATCTGTGATACTCAGGCGACGAAGAAATGGGGCTGTATTAGGGACGTTACGGTCCGGGCTGTCTTGAAAGCAAATCGGGCCTTGCAGGGTCAAATCCGTTACACATGGAAGATCAATAGGTGGAAAGAGGCATGGATGTTCCATGCCAAAGACGATATGAAGGACCTGCACGGTCGGTCTGGCCACGGACAAAAGGGCCAAAATGAATTCATACAGCTCTTCCTCTGTGTCGGCGTCCCACTGAGAATCGAAATAAATATAAGTTAAGAACGATCGCACTGAAAATGACTCGCCAGAGCACCCTCCACGTTATCTTCTGGAGGAAGAAAGCTGGAGATAAATAGATACTTGATCGCTCTGAATTGGACAGGCGTGCGCTGCAACATCTCTATGCACCCTGTTACTTGCGGCATCCCACGAACTGCCAGTGACTGTAGTTTGAAAGGCTGGCATATGTTCTCGAAGGCCTTCGACACAAGCGAGATAGCCCGACCCGTGTGGCCTTGGTCAAGGCAGGCCTGAGCAAACACAGCGGCCCAAATCTCGGGGGGGAACGTTGCCATCCACAATATGTAGGGCTGCACGCTGGGGCGGTTGCTTAGATCAGGGTTGGATTTGTTCGGGAACTGCCGCACTACCGACCGAAAGGAAAATTGCAGCCAGACTCCCAATCGATTATCGACCAGTTTTTGCCGCGCATGGCCCGTTGCGGCCTGATGCCGGCGGTTGTCAACAGGGCCGGTGGCAAGGGGAAATTTGAATTCGCTTAGATATAGGCTGTACACGTCCAAATTCCATGGAGTGAATGTTTTCTATAAATACATACTACATCAACTTTCTCTGTTTACGAGACCTTCTGAAGAAACAAAGATTTAGTTTTTCCGGGGAGGCCGCGTGTGCCTTCATAGAGGCTGGGTGACTTCACTCAGATCTCCAGATGCACCCCGACTATCCCTAAATGTTTAGGAAAAAGCTTCCATGGCTACTGCAACACGGACACACGGAAATAACGCCTATTCCATTGAGAAAACATCATTCCAACCCGGGCTCCGAGAATTGTCTAGTCGGATCGGCTAACCTGTCAAAGCCTGTCTTGGATGCTTAGTTCGCAGGCTGGAAGCACCTTATCCCTTCATGGGCGAAGTCTAGGCAGAATGGGCAAAGTTCAGTTGCGCACAAGGGACATCGAATAGGGGTTGCAGTTGCCGTTTGTCCCATCCGGAAAAGGACTTCACATCCGTAGGTCGGACAGAACTGAAGTTCGCTTCGCCAAGTGCGAGCCGCACTCATGAACGAGGTAAAGAGAAGTGCCTCGATATCGGCCAGTGTTAGGAGTTCTTGTGTCAAGAGGAAAGGTATTGGGGTCCCACACCGTTCGCCCGAGGAGGCGTCCTGTCCAAAACAGTGTAATGGAGAAAAGTGGGCGCCTATTGAAGATCTCAACGCATACTGCAGACATGCCATACAGTAGATGTGGCGGCAGGATAATTCAACAGCCTGAATAGCACGACAGAAACAGATCCGGCAGGCGAGATCATCGTCGGGTGATATTACTGTGTCCAAAGCCGAGTCCACAGCACTACGCGCTTTCTGCAGTGTGGCTTGATCACCGCGCACAATCAGTTGCTGGGAGGGTATGTCGAGGACCACCTTGACTTCTCCGACGTCATCCCATAGGGGCTTCAATCCACCGTGGAGTAGGCTGTGAATAACTGCGGTGGGAACTGGTATGCCGTGTTGCATACTCTGCACTTTCTGTAACATCCTCAAAATAGCTTCTTCACCAGCTTTCCTGCCTTCTGTTGTACCAATCACACGGATTTGTTGACAACGCGTATCACAGAGGGCAAAAAACTGCGGGGTTTTGTTGAGTCGGTCAACGACCTGTGTAGACTTGGGTAGATCGAAGTAAGGGTCCCAGAATGGTTTCCCGTTTTGAAGCATGAGAATCCCGCGGAAGGCTTGCCGCATCGTGTGTGCAACCTGAGCAAAAACCCTGAACTGGTCTGGTTGGGCGTGAACCCATACCAAGGCGGATTCCTCTGTTTGTGTAAACTGGATGGTGCATGTCTCGAGGTGATCTTGCTGAAGGCGCTTTATGTCCTCCTGAACCGGGTTAAAACGCCGAATGGGTACCCTGAAGTGTGCATAGTGGACACGCTCAACTTTAAATCGAGCATCGCCGAGGAGGGGAGACTGGACTCGGTGCATCTGGGATACGGCCTGAAAAGCCTCTTGCGGCGTTTGGTATCGGATAAACATCACATGACGGGAGTCTGCAATATTTGGAGTCACCACGTCGAACGATGCAATCGTCCCGTGGGCAGTGAAAAGGTCTCTTATAGCGTCGAAAGGTGATTCCACGATTGCTGGGTTACCGATGGAAACAAGAGTTGCACTATTGCAGGATATTTCAACCTCCTCCTTCGTCGTATCGATTGGGAGATCGGTTACTTGTACGGCAAATGAATGGGTTTGACCTTTGCGGGGTGGGTGGTAGGTGGTTTTAGCTTTCCTCCCTGAGAAAAAGAAGCCATTTAATCTCGTCGCTTCTGCTTTGGCAGCGGTAATTGTCGCATAGTGGCACCAAGCCCAAGTGCTCGGAGCAGGCCAGGAGACCCTGATATGACAGTCTGAGGGGGTCGGTTCCTCGGCGTGCCTATCAATGAACGCGTAACTGCACCGCATGGGCCGCAAACTGGGTCGAGTGATCGAAAGAGATGCTAACGCATCCACGGCTTGTTGATGACCCGAAAATTCAATGGATGCAGCATCTCCGGAAGGAAGATGTCGAATGATGACATCGGTAGGGTCGCCAAATTCCCCAACAAGACTGATGACATCCAGACGGGCCATATGAGGAGGTAATTTGAGGATGTGCAGAACATTGGATTCAAAGTCGGTTTGAATTTGCTGTGGGAAGCAGCCCGGTCCGTAGACAGTAGTGCAACAGTATAATTCGCGCTCAACCAACGGATCTTGGCTCTGAAAGAGTGATTTGTGAAAGAGCAATACCATTTAGAAACTTTGGTACTCACCACGTCGTAAGGTTGCGGACTAGAAGCTCGGGAGGTCACTGGCAGGTCGGGAGTCTGAGATGGACTTAGGTTTATGCACACATGGGTGGTAAATACTGACTTGGTTCGCTTCAACCCTCGGGGCGTCTGGGTCAATATGCAGGAACTTGCACGCGTCGCCCATGAGGCAATAACCCTGCCCATAGGCCAAACATGGCTGCTTCACCTTCGTGGGACGACCAAGCGAAGTGGTGCTCTCTGTCGCCCAGGATTCTGCCCCCCAACCGCCATCACTGACTGGTGTTTGGGCTCTGTGCTCTATTAAATGTCACTTTCACGATTAAGAAACGTCGATCAAGTTGACATACCAGAAGTTTGCGTGGGAGCACCTGAGCCAGAGGTAGATCTGTGGGGTGATTCACTTGGGACTTGTACCTCGTCGCGATCGGAGTCGGAAGGCAGGGTATGTGGCCTAAGACATTGATCCCCTTTCCAACAATCACCTCTCAAGAAGAAGCGACAGACGTCTGTTGATTGGTTGCCTGAGGGTGGAGCTGAAGCTAGAGGGTCAGGAATGGGATCCCAGGAAACATTCCAAGATGCTTGAACGTCGGAATCTGGCATTTCTGCTGCAGTAACATTATCGCCCACATGTTCAAGTTCCTCGTCATCCTCAGTCGTTTCGTGTCGATACTTGCAGCGGTCTCCTCGTAGGCAAAGACCATGCTGAAAGTCTCGGCATAAGTCTACCGAATCCCACCAACGCGGACTCTGTGGATGCGGGGGATCCGGATCCGGCCATGACTCGCCCCATGTCTGTTCGGCCTCCGTTGAAGTGTTACCTTCCAGAGGATTTTCGGTTGCTGAAGCTTGTGGGTTCGTGAACAACGTCGGATCCTCATGCAGAAATCTGCAAGAGTCGCCGCGGTAGCACCGCCCTTCTTGATACTGATAGCATACACCATGTCTCCTCTCGAATTGTGACCTAGATTGTGTAGGAAATTTGGTATCTTCCTGCGGCTGGACATGCCAACCGTTGTGCTCTTCGCGGGGTCGGCTGTCCCGTTGAGCAGAGCTTTCTGTGGCCCAAGTAGCCGGACCTTGCTCATCCCAGTTATCACCCCAGCCATTATCGCCTGCCGCCTCCATGTTCACTTCTTCCGCCCCGTTCTCTCGCATATGCTCTTGAATATGTGAATATGGACACGTTTCACCATTTTTACATCGTCCTAGGGGGTAAAACTTGCAAGGGCCAAAACTTGATGTAGATATTTTGGGATTCTTTACGGTCGTTCCTGGCAGCTCCTCCCCAGCTCCATGGCTCCAAAGAGGGGGATTAGGGTTAAGGAAGAGTATAAAATAGTCGTGCACGGTCAGTGAATGGCGGAATCGGCACGCAGAAGCTCGCGTACACCTCCCTTGCGCAAGAAACTTGCAAAACGGTGTGAGAGGAGAGGCAGTTGGATCAGCATACTCGGACCAGTGTGGCTCTGGAACCACGTTGGCACCCGCAGTATCTGCCCATCCGATTTCAGGTCTGGTACTAGGTACAGGTGAATTATGAGTGCTATCTGAATTGCACATTAGTGGGCAATCAATGTGAAGATAAGACAGAAACGAACCAGAACCGGTGCGCCCATGATCAACCTCAGGAGGTTCAAAGCCTGGTGAAATATCGCGGTGGTCTAGGGTTGTGGACTTGGGTGTGAGGTTATAAGGTTCGATCTGCGTTTGCTCTGGCCAGGCTTCCTGACTATCTGATCCGTTGTCGATGTCCTCTTCGTGGGCCTCGTCTTGAAAGGGATGTCGAGTTTCCTCCTCCAGAGGTCCTCGCTCCTGCTCTACAGTGCCCTCGGGGGCGGCTTGGAGCTCTGGGCGCAGTGCGCTGGGGATTGTCGGCTGTTCCACTTCAATCGTGACATGAGGATCGGACTGAATATGCTTGAAGATGCATGATTCGCCCCGTCTACAGTTCCCTTGCTCAAAGTATTTGCAGGTTATCTCGTGTGATGTCCTTGACAGCTGGGTGGTACCTGCGGCTTGTTAGAGGTGAACGCTGATGACCAGGCGAGTTGGATAGTACCTGGAATAGAAGAATCCAAGGACTCCTGCTGATCATGGTCATTGAGATCATGTGAAAAATGACATTCCTGCCCTCTTTTGCAGTCGCCTTTTGCGTGGAAGGTGCATGGTATCAACCTTTTCTCCTGGACGCGTTGAGGGTGTTCGCGCTGGGACCGCTGACTGCTACCAGGTGCAGTGGCGGACTGTTGGCTGTTACGCTGGTGTTCTCGGAGTCCAAGGTGACCAGGTACTCACTGACGGGGCGTTGGTCGGTAGATCATGGGAAAAGTTGCACTCGATTCCTCGTGTGCAAGCACCTCGTTGATAAAAGGAACATATCTGCTTGGTTGCTGAAGGCATGTCCTGCGCCGAAGGGTCTGGCCAACCGATGTATGTAGGAAATGCTTCCTCCTCGTGTTGAAGAAGCTCGTGATGTTGGACGGCTATGTCACATCGAAAGTTGTCTGGGCGCTAATTAAGCACATCTTCGTGGTTATTTATTGAGCGCTAGGGCGGTTTGGTGGACGTGAGCGCTTATGTAGCAGGACCGCGTTCCAGCAGTGGACAGATTGGGTTACGCGACGTGACGCACAGATAATTGTCACGCAACTTGAAGCAGTCCACTCCTACCAGTGGTAAAGCACAACTCACGACTCACGAGGCATGGTCTACCACAATCTCAAAGGTGCAGGTCTCGATTATCAGGGTGACTAAACTCACAGCATTATCACAGCTCTCATCAAGGGAATCCGGGCTTGCAAGGTCTTTATTGCCTCGTCATTTTTGGCTGGCTCCTCCGTCTGATCGTCCTTCGCCCCATGACAGACCGTTGCCGACGAACGCGCTCTCATACAGCAGGAATCTGCTGCCATTCGTGCATCTTTTCGGGAGGAGGACTCCTTTCAACGGCACAACAATGTTGCGAAGCTCCTGTACATCCACATGCTGGGATCACCAGCCCACTTCGGTCAAATAGAATGCCTGAAGCTCGTAGCAAGTCCCCGTTTCTCAGATAAACGTCTAGGGTATCTGGGTATCATGCTGCTGCTGGACGAGAATCAAGAAGTTTTAACACTTGTTACGAATTCACTCAAGAAGTATGTCAATCATTGCGCTTCCTTCAGGATTCATAGACTCTTCAAAGTGATATGAACCACTCAAATATGTATGCGGTTGGATTGGCATTATGCACCTTCGCAAATATCGCATCAGAAGAGATGTCCCGCGACTTGGCGAATGAAGTCGAAAAGTTGCTTGGATCCAGCAATACGTACATTCGGAAGAAGGTTATACTCTCTTGTTGCAGTTTGGAATCTAATCCCCACAGATATAGCACAGGCGGCTCTCTGTGCTTTGCGCGTCATCAAGAAGGTTCCCGAACTTACGGATCACTTCACGGCCAAAGCCAAGAATCTGCTCACCGACCGCAATCATGGCGTTTTGCTGTCTGCAATCACCTTGGTCACTGAAATGTGCCAGATCGAGCCCATGATATTAGACGAATTTAGAAACGTGAACTACCATTTCAAAATTCCTACATCCCCGCCTTAACCCGGTTTCCTTCTAGGCCGTCCCCCTGCTCGTTCGAAACTTGAAGTCGCTGGTTACCACGGGATATAGTCCTGAACATGATGTGTCTGGAATAACTGACCCATTCTTACAAGTCAAGATTCTCCGACTATTACGAATGGTCGGAAGGAATGACGTGCAGGCTAGCGAGGCAATGAACGATATTCTTGCTCAGGTACTTAATCACTCCCTTTCTTTTCGCAAATTATTGACACCCCTGCATAGGTGGCAACAAACACTGATGGCACGAAAAACGTCGGCAACTCAATCTTATATGAAACAGTGTTGACAGTTCTGGAGATTGAAGCTGACAGCGGCCTGCGCGTCATGGCGATAAACATCTTAGGAAAATTCTTGAGCAATCGAGATAACAACATTCGGTGCATTTTTATGTCTGGTCTTCCTAATTAGCACGACACTAACCTCTATCACCAAGATATGTTGCCCTAAACACCTTGAATAAGGTTGTTTCGATGGACACAAATGCGGTTCAGCGTCACCGAAATATAATCTTAGACTGTCTTCGAGATGGAGATATTTCGATACGACGTCGCGCCTTAGAGTTGTCATATGCGTTGATTAACGAACAAAATGTCCGTATTCTCATTCGAGAACTCCTCGCATTCCTCGAAGTTGCCGACGACGAATTCAAACTGGGGATGACGACACAAATTAGTCTGGCCGCTGAGAGATTTGCTCCCAATAAACGGTGGCACATTGATACCTTTTTGCGCGTTCTTAAGTTGGTATGTTCACTTCTTCCTCGAGAAGTTGCTGCCCTTTTATGATTTCCCGTAGGCCGGAAACTTTGTCCGGGAAGAAATTCTATCTTCCTTCATTCGCCTTGTAGCTCACACACCGGAGTTGCAGCCATACACTGCTTCAAAGTTGTATGTGGCACTGAAGGCTGATATCTCCCAGGAATCTCTTACACTTGCTGCCACATGGATTCTGGGCGAATATAGCGATATCCTTATCGAGGGTGGGCTTGTTGATGAAGACGAACCTAAGCCGGTACTTCTTCTGTTGCTCTTGTATCTCTTTCACCAGGGTCTCATCTTGTCCATAGATAACTGACAAGGAGGTCGTCGATCTGTCACTTTCAGTGCTCGATTCACCTTATGCAAATTATTTGTCAAGGCAATTCGTTCTTGCGGCAATAACGAAAATTTCATCCCGGACGACTACGTCTACCACTGAACAAGAACGAATTGCCGAGGTGCTACTCAAGTACACAACAAGCCCCGAACTGGAGTTGCAGCAACGTGCTGTTGAATTCGCAAGTCTGTTTAGCTTAGGTGAACTGCGAGAAGGTGTGCTTGAGCGAATGCCACCCCCTGAGCTAAGGCAAACCGTCCTGGGTGTCGGTATGTATCATTTCACATCTCCGAAGCCGGCAAACTCAACCCAATTTCAATGTAGTAAGCGAGAATAAACCCGTTGGTTCCACAAAATCGAAAGACGTATGCTCTCTCCTCCTTCACTATTGACGTGTCTGACTGGACCAGGGTGACCTTTTGGGTTCTGAGGATATCCCCACATCGGGAACTGCGGGTAATGGAGAAACTGCTACGCCGAACGACGATTTACTCGCCCAGATCTTCGGATCATCACCAGCAGCACCTACCAGCGCACCTGCCCCGCAAGCGCAAGCACAACCAGCTCGCAGTGCGGTTGACGACATTCTCGGACTTTTCGGTTCGACGTCACTCCCCCCAACTGCACCTCAGTCAACGGCTTCACTGACAGCAGCAGCACCGCCATCATCGGCTTTTGCGGCAATTTCTTCCGCTGCACCTGCACCTGCACCTACGCCAGCGGCATCCCGATTGCAATCATACACGGCGTATGATAAGAATGAGCTCAGGATCACATTAACGCCCCAAACTTCCCCGAGTAAGCCAGGTGTGGTCATGATTCGTGCACAATTCCAAGCAACGGGGTCACTCCCTGCAATAGGAGTTAATTTCCAAGCTGCCGTGCCGAAGGTTAGTGCTACCATTTTTCGTCATAAATGATACTAGGCGGCTTTACGCGTTTTTTCATTCGCAGTCCCAACAATTACAGATGTTACCGATGACAAATGGAGATGTACATCCTGGCGCAACTGAAACGCAACAAATGCGTGTCCTTGCACCTGTTGGGGTAAGTTGAATGGTCATAATATGGAATGAACAAGACCCTGATCCACGAGTTGCAGAGTAATGTTCGACTACGATTGCGGATATCATTTACCGTTGGAGGTCAGGCAGTACAAGACCAAGTAGACTTTGCTGGATTCCCCCCAGGTTTGACCGGGGGTACTTCATAAAGGGCTTCTTTACATCGACCTTCTTGATGTCATAGAAAATCTCAGACGATGATTCTCTGTTTTACAATATACACAAAAAGTATTAACGACCATAAACAGTGGGCACACAGAGGAAATTATATGAAAACTTGTAATGGGTGCCTATCATAAGCGTTTTGCCCTTCGCTGAGTTCACTGACATCAGGGTAGAATGGTACGAGGGCATCAGCTGCGCCGAGGTATAGGGCGTTATAGACGCGCCAATACACCTCACGGACCTTCCGTGCAGGATGAAACAAACCCTGTAAGACGTAGGAAAGCAGGATACCCGGTCCTAAGGTAACTCTCATCGCTTCAACCGCCTCCATAACAGCACCAATGACGTGCGGTGATGTTTCGAAGCAATTGGGCCAAACGAGGTTCATGAGGTGCATCATGGAATCCTCGCATCCTAGTCCTGCCACCCCTAGTGCTAGATGCTTCACAATAGTACTTGCGGTCTGTCTATGCACTAAGTCACGATCCGTCAACGCGTCCTCGAGCATGGTGACAACCGAATCGCAATAGTAAGCTGATTGAGGTCCGACATATTCAAAGACGAATGACAGGGCCTTGAGACATCCAGTCCGAACGTTCAACTCCGCTGTCCGGTACTCGTTGAGAATCGCCGGGATACATGTAAAGGCTAGATGAACATCAGCAAGTTGGCTACAAGCAGAAGGGTTAGACCACTTACGTCCACAAGTTTCTGCAACGATAGCGATAGCAACCGTACTGCAGACTCGACTCTGACGTTCTTGCACGCGAAGATTGGTGAGTAGTACAGATAACACGTCTTGCGGACCCAAACTCTTGGCGATGTAGCCGAATGAGTTGACGGCTGCACGGCGAATACCCTTTTTGTGTGCTTTGAGGAGGTCCAAAAGCTCGAAGCATATTCTCATCCATTCTCTGGCCGGTACAAATTCTGCACCACGATCGGCTGAGAAAGGGGAAATGATGGTTAAATGGGGAAGGATTGGATTCAAGAGCTGAAGTACTCACCAATACGACCGATTAAGTTGATCGATGCCTCCTGTACTTTTTCGTGTCTGTTTCGTAGAATTGGCGTCATGCGGGGTACTAGACACATGAAACGTTAGGGACATGTAGAATCTATCATAAAAATAAAAACTTACGAAGGTCTTTGACAGGTGGATTCATTTGAGTCATACCAACAACATTCGCGATAGCACCCAAAGCAGCGATGATACTACCGAGCGTATCCGGGTACTCTTCACCAAGCTGTTCAAAGAGTACGAGACCCAGTTTACTGAGTAGCTGATCTTCTCCACATTGCTTGATAACGACAGCCAGACGACTTGTCAGATCCGCAGCTTGTTGACGAACCTTGGCGCTCTTATTGTTGAGACGCCACAGGATGGTAGAAACGATTTGCGTGAGATATGGTTTAACTCGGATCCCAAGAGCGTTGACGACAGTCCCAAATCCATCCAGCATGACTTGATCCTCCGTAGTTTGTTCTTGGAATGAGAAGATAATACCATCAACAAGGCGAACTTCAAGGCGCTCGTCGATGTCAGAGGCGCCAAGAGTTGCAATGACCCGTGTTATAGTCTCCATAACCATCTTTCTATACGGTTCCGCCTCGTCTTTAAGTTCGTTGACAACTCGACCAACGATCTCGGACACTCCAGCCTTCTGAGCAAGCTCGACGGTCGTTTCCACGACTTGCTTGTAATTTCGTCGATCTAGAGCCATACGACGAACCCAGAAGGCTTTGAAGAAGTCCGGTAAGATATCCTGCTTGATGTACCCAGGGGTAACACCTTCCGTCGCTGCACATTGCTTGACGACCTTAAGAACAATCTTCTTCATTTCTTCGTCTGAGGTCTGGAATTCACGAATGAGGATGACCGTCACTTCCTTGGTGTAATAAGACGCATATTCCGGGTCCATAAGCGGGATGATGAACCCAATGGCCTTCAAGAAGGCAGCGAGACCTTTGCCACGGTGAAGACGGATACCCAACCACAAAGGCTTCAGGACATTGTCGAAGGATTCAATACCGTAAGGTGCAGCAGCCTCTGCGAGTGCAGCCAATCCCAAAGCAGTCATAGTGCGTACTTTTTGTTGTTCATCGGTCAGACCATGGGCTATACAATCCACAAGATTGCGTAAATGCGGCAGGACAGCGCAACCCATCATGATGGCGATTTGTTGCACGATACGGATACCGGTGTGTCTCGCTTGCCAGGACTTCTTCGATCGACAGACGGCTTTGAGGAAGGGAAGGAGAGAGGGAATGCCAAGAGCGGAAGCAACAACAGAGAACGCGCGAGCGGTGGTGTTGCGAACGTACTCGTCGGCGTGGTCAATGTCAGGTCGCATTGTGGAGATCATGTGGGCAAGACCAGCAGCCTTCGACAAGTTGGAGATGATTTCTCGTCCTTCGACACGAGCGTAATAGTCTTCGTCGATGAGCAATGGCTCGATGACAACCAATATTTTGTGGACGTAGGGCCGGACGAGGTCATCTAATTTGTAAAGAATGCGGTCGATGACTTTGACTAGCAAGTGACGCTCTTGGTCTTCGAGAGTACGCTCCATGAGCAACGGGAGGATTTTGTCGAACAAAGGACCAGCCCCGAACTCGCGTGCTTTGTCCGTAATTTGTCGAAGAGCAGTTTTTCGTACAGGAGGTGTGCCGTTCTTGATCTTGAGAAGTAGACGCATGATTTTGCGCTCCTTCATCTCATCAACAGACAACTCGGTCTCGTCTTCTTCCTTCAGAATCTTGGCAAAGTATTGAGCGTCCTCCGGCTTAAAGAAAGCCAGGTTACCGACGCCAGGAATCTCGGTGGGGAGATCGGGTGCGAGACCCGCAGCGGCAGCTAATTGTGCTGCATCAGAACTTTCGTGGATCTGGAAGCCTCCAGGATCTCCTATTGGGGTCGCCATGAGTTTCCGAGGTGCGATGAGAGGAGCATAACCGGGTGGGGGAGTAACAATGGCATAACCAGACGATGGTAGTATAGCATCTAGCTCCTCGTCTGTGAGATAACGGTTATGTTTGTCTTCTTGCATGATACCGGGAGCGTTCATGATAATGGCTTGCATGGGTGCCTCGGGAGCTGGAGCAGGTGTCTGGTCCCACCGGGAGCGCTTGGGTGTGTCGCTTACTGTATTGCTACCTGCTTCAGCTGGAGTAGCATCCCAACGAGAACGCCTCTTCTTAGGTGCTGCAGCCTCGAGAGCGTCCTTCGACCATTCTCCGGTATCCATTTGGTTGGATTCTGCCTCAGACGGCTCGGAGACGTCCCAACGACGCTTTCGCTTGCTACCCGCTGCTTCCCTCGACATTGCTAGCTCCTTGGCTGCTGCTAGTTCTCTCTCGACCTCGTCTAACTCTGCAGCAGGAGGCGTTTTGTCCAAGTCCATCTTCATCTTGTGCTCTTCCCTATCTCTCCTCTCCTTCTCTTCGATAGCACGCTTTACCCGCACTTCTTCTTGCTCCAACCGCGACAGTCTCATGGCGTCTTTATAGCCTCCCTCCTCCTTCCCATCCTCTGATTCCTTGAACGCATCTCTACTATCCACGGCAACGCGATTGAAGCGACGATTGTGGTAGTCAGATTGACGTGCAGCAATTTGGCGCTTCGAGGCCGTTTCTGCGAACGGGTCGACATCTTCTTCTTCTGCGAGGTCGGCAAACTCTTTGAGGACGTCTTTGGGAGCTGTATACGAGTCTATCAATCTGGGTGAGTTTGGGGAAGACATTATACCTCGCAGAAAGGATGGGGGTAAAGTTGGAGGTGGAAGGCAAGCAGTGGGATGAGTCGTTCGGGCAAGTTTTGGATGACTAACAGGCTTGTTCTCACGATAAGTGGCACGCAGCTGGCACAAACTTTCTTCTGTGCTCCCACCAGCAATTTCCAGCAGTCGGTGAGTAGATGCTCTTATCAATCCATAGGATGATTTCTTGCCGCCCCAGTCTTAGTCTCTTGCAGACGTTGACGATCGGCCGAGCATAAGCCAAACATTTGCACCTCTGATCACTTCTGAAAAATTCTCCTTTGCATTTCTGCCAGTGCTAATGTTCATCTCCCATAGGTACACCATCTAGGCCACTGGTGCTATTTGGAGAACCTTTATTCTACAATATATGTGAGTCATTCAACATGCGTCGCACCCAGGATGAGAATCGATCACCAACTCTGAAGTTGTGTAACTTCGATGGAGAGAAACCATCTACAAAAAAACTAAGAACAGCCAGCTGATATCCTTCCTTCTCTGCTTTCATGCTCCCAAAAACTGACTTGATTCAATTTTTTTTAGCAGGGGCGGTGAACGTGCAAGAAAATTTATCCTACATCTATGTACATTAATGGTTATCACTATTACAAAATTGTATAAATGCAAATCAAGTACAGATGTCCATATTCACAATCGAATATCAAGAGAGACGAGAACATGGATTAACAAGCAAGGAGAGCAATAAAACAGATATAGATGGAGAACACTGGTGGCCTACCACCACCTCGTCCATTTCCCAGGAGATTCAACTCCAGGACTGTCATACAACAAAGTTCCAACACCTTTTCCATACAGTCCACCAGGGCTTTCTCCTTGAGCAGAACTCAGCCTATTAAGTTCATCGTCAAGGAGGGTTCTTGGATCATGAGGGTCAAATATGAGGCGTGAGCCGGGCGTTCGGAATGGTGAACCCTCATACATTCCAAGCGGCGTACGAAAGGGGGATTCACTAACAGAATTGGAAAATGCTCGTTTTGGTGTTACAGGTGAACCACCCAGCACGAGCGAATTCCTTCTTGACGGTGTTCCAAATACATCGGAACCCGTCTGGTTGATCATGGTCAGAGTCAGCTCTTCAGCGACTGATGAACCCTTCGCGGCAATTGGCGACCCATTAGACGACTCGAGTGCTCGTTTTTTCCTCGGAGGAGTAGATGGAGCGACTAGAATTGGAGACGGCGTTTTAGCCCGCTCTACCTTCACAGACGATGTTGACCCCTTGGTTATCCTTGTACCCAAAGTCTTCCTCCCAAGCGTGGGGGAAGGTGGAAGGGGTGGAAAGAGTAATACCTGGAATGGTGATTAATGAAAGCTCCAACGTTAGATGATGCTAAAATTACCTTGTTCTTGCCCTTGTCCTTCCTCTTTCCTTTGTCTTTCGAGGTTCCTTCATCGGGCGAATGAGGGTGCAGTCGCAAAAGGGAGCCAGGTTTAGGCATGATTGACTCTGGTTCTGGCGCTTGTGGGAGCGACAAAGAAGAAGGATCAATGCCGTCCATAACACCATGGTCCTCTTTGGGCTGCGATGAGACGTTCTCGCCAGTGGGTAGACTCTCTGGTGTTACAACCATTGGTGGGCTTGATGAGCTAGCTTGTGGTGTCAAATCAGGTACTGGGGATATCGCTTCCGAAGTTGGGGGTGGCGCGAGGGGATGCTGTTCCGGAGAGGATGACGGTATCATAGTTGAAGCTGTCGTATCCTCGAGCTTGATTGTGGGCTGGTCCCCGTTGATGACACGACTGAGGGCAGCCGCAGGGGGGAGAGGGGGGAAAATCAAATCCGCAGGTACAGGCTGAGTTTGGGGTAGACAGCTTTCATAGTATGGTTGATGGTGCACGGACGGTCGCGTAGGGGGGAAGAGAGGATGAGCGATGAGAGGCGCCAGCGGGAAGATAGGTTGGATAGAAGAATCCCTTTCTTTCCTCCGCTTGGTTTTGCGACCATCACCTGTATCGTCGCTTTCATCTCGTTTCCGCGTCCTGGAACGTGAACCAGTGCCTCGCTTCTCTTTGGTTGCATTTACATAGTCCTTACAGAGCTGCTTCTTAAATCCTCCCCCTTTGAAGCATTCGCGATCTTCATCCCAAATGGCCCAATGTGTGCGGCCAAGTGACCGATCTCGGGTAACCTTACGAAAGACAATGGTCGTGCTGAGAACGTGTCGGATGCTGTTCATCCACGTAGTTTCACCCCGTTTGAAATAAGGATACACAATCGTGATCCAGTCATAGATCTCCTGTAGGGTAAGCCGGTGTTCAGGTGATGACAAAATAGCTTGGCCGACAAGAGCCGCGTAGGATTGTTCTGGCTTCGAGGGGGAATAAGGGCCAGGGGGTAATGCAAAAGGAAGCGCGTCATATTCCTCTTCGTTGGGCTCTGGTCCCATAGGCCCAGGGGAAGAAACTAAATTGATGATAGGCCGTGATGGAGATGATACTGGAGAGGATGGTGGAGGGGATGAGGATAGGGGCAGCGGTGGCTTCGCTGCCCGACGGGATGCTGCTTGGGGACGCTTTGGAGTGACCGGCAAAGCAGAAGTACTGGCTTGAGGATTTTGGACAGGTATGGGTAGATAGTGGGAAAACGGTACAAAATGCGCGCAGGGGTTGGCTTGTGGGGGTGGATGAACGCGTAAACGAGTTGGTGTTGGAGATTCATCCCGTGCGGTGGGCTTGCGCTATCGTAACAAGTATGTGTTATTCTACTATTCATCTGTCGAGCGAGAGAAAGCACACCTTCCGGACAGTGGAATCCCGAGTATGCTCTCGGTAGTAACTATTTTTCTGAGGTGTTACGGGGAGCGGCGCTTGTACAATAGGCTTGTGGTAAAATTAGCACAGGTGGAAAGAGACAAAAATATCAACAGACCAGGATATCATCACTCTCTCCAGATTCGTTTCCGTCAGCGCTCTCTGCCTTCATATCATCTCGTGATCTCATAAAGGAATCAAGACAAACAGAGGCCTGACTCGATGGCTTCGGCGATGGAGACGGGGGAGCTGGTGGCAGCGTCGGTCGGAGCGAGGTTTCTCGCTCCTTATCCCTCCGGTTTTTTTTCTCCTTTCTATTTTGGCGCCTTTGACGTTCTATAACCATGTCCATCGTCGTATATGATCGGGGTGGGATAGCACCATCGCTCGGTTCGGCCTTCACGGATGCAATGACTGGGGGTGTGCTCTCACGGAGAGAGTTGGTCCTGGTACGAGATAGTGAACTCGACGATGAGTCTTTTGAGCTCCCCGCCGTCGAGTTTGGGCGCGAATCGGGGATTGGGTGAGGTTTACGGGATCCGTCATGGTTGGCGGCGCGTGGTGTTGGTGAGGTTTCTGAGGTGAGAAATTGGCGCATCTGGTCGCTGCGCTTACTGAGGTCTTCACGCGTTATCCCAAGAGTAGTTAGCAGTTGAGACATTGGAGAAGCCTGGTGGTTCTCCATAGCGATGGTAAGAGACCCAGGAAAAAGATACGGGATGTGGCCGGCGCAAACGGTGCGTGAAAATTGCGGCTAGATGAGAGTGCAGACGAGAAGGCGAGGAGCTGGCTTGAAAACCAGTCAAAGTAGGTGGCACAATACAACGGTGCGTCCTGGGCGCGAATCTACGATATGTACGAGGAGGGAGGTATAGAAACAAGAAGATGCCACGAGGGAGGACTGTCAAGGAAAAACGCAATGATACAAGCACCCGAGCTACATTTGGCCAAGGCACAACTCCGACTCTGGCTGGTCTCCGGTAACACCCACGAAAATGATACAGCTGCTATCTACCCTTCTGCTCGACCCTCCTGTAATACATTCAGGGTGCAAAAGCTTTGTGCTCTCAGCAAAGCGCCTTTGCAGAATGTAACATACTACTCACCTTCTTCATCCAAAAGCGTTTCTTCCTCGAGGCATGCCTGTATAAAGTCGGATATAACGAGGTGCCGACGCTTCGGTCTGGATTCCGTGGATTGCAGTGTCAGAAACAGGGACGCTGAAGGAGAGCATCAGACCTACTGCGAAGTGCGCTTCATCAGCTCGACGCGCCGGCTGGTGTCGCGTTTATCGAGGATGACGTGAGTCAATTTAGTCTCGTCGAAGTCGCCAATCCGGCCCCCATTCGAAATAATGTAGTTCGCAATATCCTGGAAGCTAAGAACGTCAAGTAAGCGTTAAATAACAAGGGAGGAGGTGTGGAGATACCTCGCCGAGATTTCCGCTTTATATTTACCCTTGACCGGCATTCCATGCTTCTCCGCATTTTCTGGCGAGTCGAGATAGAAGCACCTACGAACCAGTGAGTAAGAGAAAAAAGCATCGTAAATGGATAGCCCACAGGTGTTTGAAGATCTTGTCTTGATCATACTCCATTGCATTGTCGTCCTCTCCCATAGTGATCTCTGGAACCTATTGGCAAGTCGATAAACAGAATGGGAGATATCAAAGAGCGTGTCGTACCTCGTTTGAAGCCCCAGATAAAGTCTCCAGAGTTTGCGACGACGAGGCCGTCCCATCTCCTGTGTTGTGAACCTCCAACCAATCATCGAGGTCATCTGCTTCGCCACCGTCATCGTCCCCAGAATCGGGATCAGTCGCTGAATCCGATTCATCCGCGTGAATGACGGGTTTTCGATCCTCTTCATCAACTCTGAGCCAATTGGAAAATGGTGTATCATCCTCCTCAACTTTGGGAGTTACTTCGTGTGGAGTGGTTGCAATGGGTGTGACATCCCTACTTGGCTGCACATCGTCTTCATGGGTGTATTCTTCCGCGCCTTTCCTTGTCTCAGAAGCATAGAAGAAGTAACTTAAGGTTATCAGGATCAAAAAAGGGTGAAGAGCGTCTCATCCTATTACCTTTTCTTGAGAGGAGCAAGCTGACCCAGTGCAATTGAGTCCTCTACCCATGCCGGGTTGATCACATCGTAGAATCCCTTGTCAATGAGCAATTTGAGGTCATATGCTGCATCGCCTCCATAAGTAGGTCGAGCGACATCAAGCCATGGTACTCACGAGTGACGGTGCCGCCATATACGACGAAGAGGTTTGGTTGAGAACCTGCAATTTGCGCACACTTCCCACCATGAGTGTGAATTCTGATATCCAGGTTAAGCATCTCCTATTCAGCATGTAAAGGACCTACATTTTCATGAGGTCCTTTCGATCCTGATTTCCTGTCCTCGATTTTGGGTCAGACATGACCACTAGAACAAGTCGAGTCAGTCAACAGATTGAAGGGAAAGTATGAATAGATACCGAAAGTTAGTCCTTGGAAGAGATCGCTGTCGACATTGACGTCCTTGAGCTTCGGTCCTTTATACTCTGGAAGGATGGCAGGCTGAAAGAGTTCAACCGAAAGGTTTGAGGGTGTAATAAATACCCTACCTTCTTTGCGACAGTCTTTCGTTTCTTCTTCGTCACCCTAGAGGCAGTTGAGTACTCCACTCACAAGGAGAGCATACTGAATCACCCTGCATCTTGTTCCATTTTTCTCTTTCGTTCCGTGCGCATGCTGACGAGAACATCTAATAAAGAGTTGAGCTCACCAGGTATAGTACTATGAAAGGGCCACACCATTCGCACACGCGCAGTCAGCAACCGTAAGGTCATCGCGTATCTGTATGGCACGGGGAAACCTCATCGTGAAACCCAAGTGATACAAGTCTATCGACTGAATTTAGCAATACATATCGAAGCATATTGTATTATTTCGCACCTGATGGCACGACTTCGGCCGCTTTGACCTTGACAAGGAACGAGCTTGACGAACAAGTCAGCTTCGACGTTCACACCGATAACAAGTGAGACCCACTCTTCAGGTTCCAAATAGACATCGCCCTTGTCTTCCGTCCCTCGTTTGGAAATTTGTAGGAACTCGGGAGGGTTCTTTGGGTCCCAAGGCTTCCAGGGCTTACTCCGTATCCAGACGTAGTCCGCGAATGATAGGCCGGTACCGATGCGGACGAAGGAGCTGTATCTAACGTGAGGGTTCGATAAGCACTTCTTAGAGTTGGTATTACGGCGCACTTGGCTTCGTCTAAATCATTCTCTGTTTCACCGATGATACGGTCGTCCAACACAGCACAGATAAGAGTGCTGACACCTCCCCCGCGCTTCCCTGAGCCATAGTTTCCAGCTGTAGTCTTGTGAGGAAGACAGGACTCGCAAATGTTCCAATAAGGCTTACCAACGACAAGAACGTCGACAGTCTCTCCGAGATTGTCCTTGCATGAACGTCAGCGCAGCATGACAATATGAAGACCTGCTCATACCATATATTCAGGTTTAACCTAGGCCATTATGAATCTCATGAAAGGAACTCAAAGGTTCGGTAAAACTGACCTTGATCCAGTCCATATTCCGACCATTCAACACATACTTGGAGGCAGGATGTTTGATCACAAGACCTTCTCCCCGATTTGCCATGATTTCGTCCATTCTGCTCCGAATATCGCCTGCTGTAGTTCCCCTGTATTCAGCTGTAAACTCAATTCGACCAGGAATCTCGCTGAGGCAAGCTCGTAGATTCTTCTTCCGGAATTCCGTTGAACGATGGATGAGAGATTGTCCGTTCAGGTGCAAAAGGTCAAACACTTTAACTACGCAACGTCAGTTGTGCGCAACGAGAGGCGGGTGTAAAGTCCTTACAGCAGGGTCTGGGGTTGTGTTCCTTCTTCGAACGGTCTGCAGACAGTTGGGTAGAGAAAGGCAGAACAAAAAGTTGAACGTACCAAGGGCAGCCGTCTTAAGTGTCCCAAAAGGCAAATTCCGTTCTGAGACAGGATCCCAAACCAACATCTCTCCGTCCAGAATTATACTGCAAAGGATTATGACACCCTTCCGCTGATGAGTTTCACAGACCTACTCATCAATCCGAGAGTCGAATGCATCGTCAATGAACGGAGTGAGGCTTCCTGCTCCGATATGTTTCCCATAAAGGTAGGTGTAGTCTTTTCCTTTCCTAATAGCGAGGTTACAGTTAGTTTATGGACACCTGAGGTACCTCGAGGACCAACCTAGAACAGTAGAAATATTCATTTCCTCGCCTATGTAATTGCATTCGTTCTCCATCCAGCTTTTCTTCAATGAAGAAGTTTGATCCTTGCATTTGCTTGACGGTATCTTCGATCTTCTTTGTCGGACGCTTACACAACATAGGCGCAAATGCATGGAATAACTGCACAGCTTTGTCCTGTGGAACTGTTTAGAATCTTACGCGTATCCGAGAGGAGACCACAAACAGCAGCGTTGAGTCTATACGAAGGGTCCCACAGCTCCCAAGCCACTTTCTTGAGATCAGAACAAGTGTTATAAAGATCTTGTGCATCTGGATGGAACACAGCAAATATGGTCGTTTCCTTCACTGAAATCTGCATGTCTAACAAAACCGAATGAGACTATGGAAACACATAAAGTAAGGCGCAAACCTTTCAGGATGACTCTGACTATCCACCTTTGTTCATCAGGAGTCGACCTATTATACACACGCTGAAGAACTCGAGATTGCACATCCCTAAAGTCCGGCGTTGCACATAAGTAATTCGTCACAGAGATAGAAACAAACTACCAACTTATTCCCCATATTCTTGGCAAGCTCGTCGAGCAATTCGTTCAAGTCGTCGACTGTCAGAGAACCCTCTATCACAGAAGAGCGCTTGCTGACCACTTCATATAGCACGGTAGGAAAGTCGCCAGATGACCGCTAGTATCTGTATCTTCAGACCTGACATACACCGCAGATGAACTTCCTCACATCACGATCAGTTGGCTTTTTCCAGTTTAACAAACGAATGGCATCTGGATCTTTCATCCCCAGGGGAATTAACTTGATATAAGCCTTGGCCAGATTCTTCTCTTTAAGACCATACACCGCTCGTTCGCGGTCTTTCTATCAACGAAGGTTCCGTATATCAGGTACCAGAGGCATTGGAGACATGCAACGATGTACCTGTGGCAACATTAGACGTAAAACGGGATACAAATCGTATCCCTTTTCCTCCCTCCAATGCTTCAAGCCATAAGCCGGTTGTCGAGGGGTAGCGAGTAGTCCTCTTACATTAAACCAAGAATCAATAAGTCGTTTTCGACGTTCCTGCCTTCTTTCAACTTGCAATTTCTCAAATAAGGCAACAAGGATTGAAAATGGTGGACTCCCAACGTTCTGAGGAGGAGCAGGATATGTGGCGGGTGCTTCGACATCGGGTAACTCAGGTTCCACAGGTGGTGGAGAAGACGGGGCTGGTGTATCCATCACAGTCAGGATTCCGTGTGAATAGAACGATATGTAAAGGGCGAAAAAGACTTGGGTGAGAGTGAGGTGTAACTTGATAATGGCGCGAGTCACCGCGTCGACCTCGCGTCACGGTCAACCGCGACCCTGACGTAATGACGCGTGACTCTGTTAGACCAAGAAGGTGAAGACAAACAAAACCCAAGCGGATCAGAGTGCAAGGAGGCTCCGAGTCCGAGGAACAGGAATCCGGGGATGCAAAGTTTAAATGTAGAGGTCGTACGAGTTAAATACGTTCGCATTGTAGACTAATGTAATGTGATGGAGAGGGATATTGAAAATACTTGAGGGAGAGAAATGCAACCTTGACTCAGAGCATACACGAAAGTAACAAGAAAAAGAAGCCTAAAAAACTGCCGACCCATGGGCACCGTTCGGACAATAAAGTGGGCCAAAATGTACGGGAATGAATGGAAAGCGTGGTTATTGGAGAGACAAATGATGATGTGGGAAGGGCCAGTGAGGTGCAGTGAACTAAAAAAATCCATCGGAGCAGCATATTCTAGATAGAGTAGGGCAATGTACAACAAGGTAGAAGGTTAAGAAAAGAGTCCCGAGTAGGATGAAAGGTGGGGGGACAAAATGCGTGCATTATCCTGTATAAGGAACGATAAAGAAAGAAAAAGGCCCACAGAATGTCAATAGAAAGAAAGCTATCGTCGCCGCTGTTGCTGCCAAAGCGCCAGGGGAACATCTTCCTCCTCTCCCACTCCATTAGGTTCAGGCCGTCCCTCGCTTGTTCTCGGACGTTTCAACTGTGGGGGTGGTTGTCGTGGTTTCCCATTCACCTGTGGAGGCACAGCCGTCGCCGAGAGTGAACGCCCTGGTGTTCTGCCCCCAACCCCTCCAAGAGCAAGGTTCTCTTGTGACCCATTATTCCCGTACCGTAGAGATTGGTTGGGATTCTGATGAGGCGGTGATCGAGAGCGTCGGGCACCACCACTGCCCGATGGAGGTGATGATGACCTCTGTTGCGACTGTGACCATTGGGCCTGATCCATCGGCGGCATAGCTCCTGGCGGAAGTTGACTTTGTCCATCGCTCGAGTAGTAATAATTATCCTGGCTGACAGGTTGGGGTTGCATAATCTTGGTCAAATTATTGTAAGGTTGTGGTCCCCGCTGATATTGTTGATTCCCGTTGATACCTGCTGGTGCAGAGGTTGATCGATTCATAAGTGGCATGCCTGACTGCCCTTGCCCACTGTAGCCGTTATACTCTTGCTCCATGACTCGATGCTGCATCTCGTATGAGGGGCCTTTCACGGGCATCTCTGCTGCCCGTCGTCCTGCACCTCCAGCGGGTGTCTTCGTTAGCGACCCCCTCCTCCCAGACTCTTTCTTTTTAACCTCTGTCTCTTTGTCCCTCTCGCGCTGCTCCCGCTCTAGCCGTTCCTTCTCCTGACGTTCCTTCTCCATCCTTTCCTGCTCTTTTTCCCTCTGCTCCTTCTCGATCTTCTCGGCTTCGGACGTGGGTGCAATGCTTCCTGCCCCGTTGGCACTGGAGTTATTTGTAGGTGGCGGCGAGTTTTGAGCCTTATTTATAACGCCAAGATACCAGAACATCAGATTGCTGATGAGGACCTGTTCATACAAAGGGCGTCTTGGGTTTGCCAATTTGATATGACTGAGCCTGTAGATCGCGCGCTCTACATGGATCGGGTATCTTGCATATGAATCGCCAATTGGAGGTGCAAGTCCGGCTGACGTCGGCGGGATATAGTTTTTGGAAGACTTTGACGCTCCGAGAAGGGCTTGTGCTGCCTCTCGACCAGCACTACCACCAGCACCTAGAGAGCTTTCCTGATCCTGCTTCTTCTTCGCCCCGCCAAACCAGGAGAAGAACCCAGTCTCCTTGTCAGCCTTCTCTTTGGCAGGCTTGCCCCACTTGAATATACCCTTCTTGTCCTTATCTTTCCGTTGTTGCTGTTGTTGTTGTTGAAGATGCTGCTGCTGTTGTTGTTGCAGTGGTGTGAGCGTACTGGGGGGTGCGACGGTAAATGGCTGCTGAGAAGGTTGTTGGAATTGGGGTGGTATCGATGCTGGCGGTATAGGCTGTTGCTCGGATCGGGGTTGCTGTAGCGGCGGTTGTGGTGGTACAAATTGTGGTGGTGATGTATCTTGAGGTTCGAGTGTTAGAGGAGTCGACATCTCCGGAGAGGGAGTTCGAGATATTTGGGAGGATGCATCGGAATGAGAATGTGGAGTCAGAAGTTCCGATTGTTGTGGGTCCGGCTGTTCAATGACAGGACCTAATGCTTCAAGCAGAGATGTTGGCGCCTCACTCTGAACAGCGTGGGGTAATTCAATGGGTGCGGGCTCCGGTGGGGATATAACGGCCACAGAATGACCCTCTTCCGAATCATCGCGTGCATAAGCGTCGAAAATAGAGGAAGCTTCTTCGCTAAACGAATCAGGACGTGGCGTAGGTAAACCTTCATTTGAGAAAGACCGGTAGCGTCCAACGGCGTCTTCGCTATGGTCACTGGAGGACCTATCACTTGAAGTACGTGCCTCTGTATTGGTCGGGACGGCGGCGCGTGCAGACACACCGCGACGGGCACCAAAGCGATGGCCATTCCCATCACCGGGCAAACCGGGTTTGCGGATTTTCGTCCGAGCAGCTCGTCGAACAATCTGACCGGGAAGGGGGACTATAATGGGCGCATCAGCCTCGTCCGGCATGTCAGACAGGTTGTCCATTTTTGCAATGGCTAAGCCAGGGTTAATGTGAAGAAGTCGGTGTTGGTGCATACGACCTACCTGTAGGAGACATATTCATACTTAGACTTCTCCGCAAGATCGACCGCAGCCGGGAAGGATCGTCACTTTCGGCAGCCTCCTCTGCTAGTTCCTCAAGCTTTTGTAGGTCGCTGATTGTGAGCTGAGGGGCTCTGTTTGATAATGACAGATTGCTGCGTGTCCTCTTGAGCGAAAGCACGTTCTCGTCTTCAAGACCATCGTTTTCAGAGGGTTTGTACTGGCGACTAAGCATAGACTTTTTCCGACCAAGGCCCGATAATGAGCTGGATCTATCCAAAGCAGATGCATCACCCCCAGGTGTCCTCGCATGTTCTTTCAAAAAAGCACGGAACTCTGCTGGAGCGATCTCTGGGTGAACGCTAGCGGGGACCCAGAAGAGGTGGAGAGGGTCATCTATGTTGCTGTCTTGAGGTGGAGATGAGGTACTGCTAGAGGGGTCGGCCAGATCGGATGAAAGGGGGCTATCATGTGAGGGAATTGAGGATGCAGGGATGACCTTTACTGAGGATGCAGCAGAAATGACAGAAGAAGCCCAATAGCTGGAGGTTGGAGAGGTCGGAGACTGGTTCGGGAGGTCAGGGTCTATAGTGAGGGCTCCCGGGGTTGTCGAACGACGCCTGATGTCACGGAGGGCCTCTACCTCGCGCTGTATCTCGAGTTCTGAGGGCTGGAGACTGCGAGCGGTCATTGGGGAGGAGGAGGAGGTGGTGGGACCTGACGAAGAAGGTCTTGGGTGAGATGGGGCGTCGAGCGAGACGACGAGCAGCAGAAGCGGCGGGGCTCGGTGGCGGACGGTGGTGGGTGGGTGAGGGAGAAGCGAGAAGGGGTGTGTTCGGTGGTGGGACGACTCGGTGGCTCCGTCTGAACGGTTGAGGTCAGGCCAGGACTGCACACACTACCGCCCTTCTCGATTTGGCCGCGTTCTCGTGCCGTGCTAACTACTACATTTTTCTCCTTTTTCTACGCCTTTTTGCCCTGGCACTACTGCTGCCTGCCGTGCACCCCATCGACCCCGCCCAGCGTCGCACTTTCACGCCGCAGCTCTCGTATCACAGCCTGTATCGATCAATCGAAACTTTCGTCGGGTCTCTGTGCGCAAAATTACCCACGGCCAACGCTTCCGGGTTCACACCACCCTCGATGAGCGAGATGCAGGTGATCAGCGTCTCCTTGTCCAGCTGTGTGTTCAGCAACTGCGACATTTCGTACAGTACTATTGTATTCCTATCATCGGCAACAGTCGCGCTCTGAGAATGACCTACTGTCCAGCGTTTGTTGCGCCGAGTGGCTGCGTTCAGTTTCTTTCGTCGACATTTCGTGTTGCAATGCCGACAGTCGTGACTCTTCCAGGTCCCTCGGGACAACCTTGTGTTGCTGCCTGATCGTGAATGGAAATTAGTTCCCATCACCCGTCCGAGTCTGATCTCGCACCATGGCTCCCACCACATCCCCAAAATCCACCTCCAAAAAAGAAAAGGTCTTCCATCCTTCCTCTCGCAAAGCGGGTCAGCTCGCTCGGAAGGCCCTGCGAAAAGGTCGTCTGACCGACCTCTCTGCTAAGCGTGGGCACAAGGATCATTCAGTTGGTGCGCGTCTTTGTTCTATCATGATCTACAGAACCCCTCATGGCAAAGTAGCCGACTTCTTTGGGTTTTGGTTTCACGCCATACCGGACGAAGGTGTTTTGTCTCTTGATGACATCCACCAACTCATTCAGGATGTTTGGCTCGTTCGCTTCGACGAGGAGCTAGAAATAGAAAAGGCCGCTCGTCGGAAAGGGCGGCCACAGAGTACAAAAGAACTCAAATTGGAAGAGATAAAACTCCAAGAGAGTGAACTATATCGCACCGGAATGGGTATGGTCGACTCCTTGTTCCAAGCAGAGTGCATTCATCCAACCCCACACAGAGATTCCAGACTTGACACACCCTCCGACAGTCGAACTATATCGAAGGTGGGACCAGAAAGAGGTTCCCTACCTGAAACTACTCCGCTTCATCCGTATATCCAGCAGTGATCCCCAGAACCCGGTCGTTTCGAAGCCTGGAAAACATTATTCCATCCTCAAGGGTGATCCTCCTCAGGATTCGGCGATGGACATCGTCGAGACGTAGAGTGTATGACAATGCAATGGACTAACTGTATGTATCGCTTTGCTCGGTCTATCGTAACTGTACCTTTTGCTTCGCACTCAACCCAGTGGTGATATACACAGTTCGCCCTGCTGGACTAGATTCCTTGGAACTAATCCAAACGCCGTTCCAGTAGCCAAGCACCAGGTGTAATGCAAATCTCTGAGCAATCTCTGACCAAGAACGACTCGCCTTTCCTCTGCACGCTCATGCTAACACACCATGGGTCTGGAAGTTGAGACAACAAAAATCAATTGTCCAATTACTAGAATGTGTGTACAAAAAGTTCAAGTATGAAAAAAATCATCGTAAAGAGTAAAATGTCAATGATGTGGTGGTCGTACTAGTCCAGTCCTTACAAAAGTCATGAACGAGTGCGTAATTCGGTGTGAGGTCCGTGCAAGAGTCATTATCCAAGAATATCGGTCGCAACGTCCATCTATGTCTGCAAGACGAAATTGTTTGCAGCCTGGGCTTGCGAAGTGACTTGGTTCGTGGAGTATCTAGAATGCAAAAGGGTATGAGCGAGAGTGTACACGAAGGCAGAAAGAGATTACATACGGTCCATTTGTGTAACCGTCATTGGGAGATGTACGTCCAGAGGCTTGAGTAGTGTTGGTTTGTCGGCGGCTCAAAGCAGAGGCACCGGAGAGACCTTCTTGAGTCCACTAAATACCAAGCAAAAATCGTCAGTAAGGCAAACGTAGGACGACAAGGATGTAGATCTTACCTGGTAGTTCAACAAACCACCAATAGCGCCATTGAAGCCAGCTGGGGGGATACCGTTAACATAGAGTCGGAAGACAAGAGACGAAAGGTACGAACAGGTAGCCCAAGCAACTTGAGCATAATTGCCTTCGTCAGCGGATACACCACCAGTACCTATGAAAAGATTAGCGAACCAGTTCAACTCAGGACCTGAAAGCTTGAAGACATACTGCCGTGCAAGAAGTTGGTCGAGCTGGTCGACGCGTTGACCGGGACAAATTGAGAGAAGTTGTCCTTCAACACAAGACCGTACGCGAGCAGGGAGACGGGCTTGCCGAGGCTATATGGCACGAACATTAGACATACCCGTGAGATGCATAGATCGACGATGCTTCATACCTTGTGCCAGTAGCGACATGCGATCCAATCCATTCGCTACCAGTGGCGATAGAGTTGATCAAGAACGATGTTTGCGGCGTAAACGTGCCGTAGTCAGCCTGGTCAGGGAAGAGTTGGCTGGGAGTACAGAAAAAAGGTATCAGAGTAAGTACAGAAGGGAGATATGAGAAAGACTGACAATGAACCAAAGTCAATGCAGGGAATAGCGAGGATATCTTCCGTATCGATACCGAAGGAGCCATCGAGAGCTGAGCCGGATGATGGTGGAGTGGGAGGGAGGGGAGAATAGAGCTTGGGGCAGCTCAAGCAGTAGAACCCGCCGTCACTGATAATTCGATCCATCAGCTATAAGGAGAACAGGTGTATGTAACAAAGCAACTTACCCAGCAGTGATGAGGTGCTTGCTGTCGATGCTCTTGATGTATCCAGCTGAGTGGAATGAACTCAACAGATGAACTCAAGAAGGGTGATATCGCACTTACAAATTTCGTTGACCCAAGAGGTGATGGTGTGGGTATTGCAACTACTAGATGGTTGAGTGCTAGAACCACATCGGGGATCGTTGGCGATCTCCCATGCCATGACAGTAGGATCGGTACAGTAGCGAGAGACGACGTGCTGGATGTAGTTCTTGAATGCCGAGATGATCTTGCCATTGGTGTAGAACTCGTCATGTGTTCCTCCAGGGCTGAAGGCGTCGACGTAGAGGTCCATTCCACCAAAGTCGTTAGAAAGCGTCAAAGGGGGGATATTTGGGTTAGGCTTCGACGTCCAGTTGTTCGTCAAGGTCAAGATCAACCGGATGCCATACTTCTTTGCTGTGTTGACGACCGAGTCGAGACGCTGAAGTCCGCTCGCACCGTCGTTGATGGTCTGCGTGCCATTAGCCAGAATCTAGGCAAGAAATTGATGTTAGCTTGCGACGGCATCGGTTTGAATAGACGACTTACTTGGAAATACTGTAGGCCTTGAGGTGCTTGCGTCACATCGTTAAAGGCCCACGTCCTGACGACCTTGATTCCGTTCTGGGACATGGTGCTGAAGGTGAGGTCGATATCAGCATCACCAAGGGACTGCAGCCAGTAGGCATTGGTGCCAGAGAAGAAGAAAGGCCTGCGTTCGTCAGCAAGGGAAATCGATAGTTGATGGAAGAACCGTACTGGCTCCCAACGAAGAACTTTCCATCGTGAGTCGTCACGAATGTCGAGTTACTACCGCCAGTATTGTTTCTCGCAACGAGAGCCCCAGGAATGGTCGATGCCTTGGCAAAGGAGAAAAGCAGGGCAAGGGGGGCGAGCTTTCGGATCCACAACATGATTGTAGTCGACACTGGGGGAATTCAGACCGAGGGTGTCCAGCTTTTTAAGAGTGAACTTCGACGCCCAAACATAAGCCTGCGCATGATACAGGCAGCTACGCTTGGACTCAGAGATCGTATCGGCGGGAAGAGAAAGGACCCTCACACGTAATGGTGTAGAAACCCTAAGCAATTTCCTTGTCCCATAGGCGCCGTCTGATGGAACATGCATAGGCGTTGTAGGGCGTCGTAACTTATGTACTATATTTTAGAATAGATTCATTATGGCAGTGATGGCCGAGACAAAGGCAGGTGGTCTTCGGGCGGACATCTGGTCAAGGGTGCAATCGAGTGGGCGCTGGGGAGGTTGATGGATTTTGCAGGGCAGCTGAGCTATGTAAGGCCAGTGCGGGCTGGTGTGGGGCAGGGATAGGGATGGGCGCCTCTTCTAACTGCAAAACACTGCTTGAGGATGATCGATGACCTTCGGGCAACGCCAATCGTGTACCTGCTGAGCGCTGAGCCTCCAGCTGAGTCAAGCTATCGCGGTCCAGCCTCATCACGATACACTCACACCGTATACACCAACACGAGTTGATGGACATTGTCATTTTTGTTTCCAATCGAAAGGTCACTCCGGATAGGCGCTTTTTCAATCGGTTTTCACCGTTTTCAATTGCCTACGCCAATTGTCAGATGGAAGTTTCCAAATGCACTAGGACCGACCGTATTCTAGAGCCAATTGGCTGGTTTTAGGGTTGCAATAAGGCGCATTCATTGTTGCAGGGTTTGATCCACAACGAACGTGTGGTGAGCGAATTTTTGCCGATCACGTACTGTGCGGGCGCAGCAAGGACCTGATCCAACTTGTACGGCACACGGTCCCTGTAAAGTGGTCAACTGATTACGACGTTGACGGTTGACCTATGGTCTCTGGCTGTGGAGCGAGGTGAACCGAAGACCTGCGAATTTATTTGGCGCAAGCAGAAGCAGCGACCTAGGGCAAGTTCAACGGGGCCGAAATTGAGGAGGTCAAAAAAGCGCTCGTCTGGAAGTGCAAATGTCGTCTGTTTATCGAACAGAAAAGAGACAAACAGATTCCAGTGGCTTGCATACTAAATCTGGCAAAATGAACGCCTATGATGTGAATTAGCGCTCAGCAGGATCATCCGCGCCGAGAGTATCACCTGCTGTAATTGGTGCCACGAACCTGAGCCTCGTTGAACACCCCGAAGATCGCTGGATAAAGCTTGAATGAAATGCAACAAATGCAACCCTCGATCTGGACAGCCGTGCTGTGATCTGGCGATGGTTAAGAATGGCGTGCGTAATACGGAAGCGGCAGGACAGCCAGTGGGCTATGAACTCTGACGAGGATCCTTAGAAAAATACCTCGTGAGCAGAGCGATGCTACCACTTTCACGTTCCCGGGCAGGAAAGAAAAGCGATTCCCGAGAGGTGTGGTCCGCCATACAGAGCAGAGTGCCCCACTTGTCCCGGAGTGTTGCGGTGATTTGTCGAGAAAACTCTTACTTCGAGCGATTACAGTACAGTAATCCAGTACGTTCCGATCGAACATGAAAGGTACTCGTGACCGATCACGTCCTGCCAGGATGTAAGTAAGGCCGATATTGACAGTACGTCTGGAAAGCGTTCATTGCGCATTTGGGGTTCCGGGAAAGGCGGATGGTGGATCCTTTCGAAAGAGGTTGCCCACCAATGTGGCGAATTCAAGGGCTGGTGACTCTCCAAGTTGACAGCCACGGGATAAAGCTTTCGATTTCCCGGAGCTTTCCTAGCCCTATTCACACAGGAGCACAAAACCTACAAACAACATTAGAAAGGTGCGTTGGGTTTGTATCAACGGTACCACTCACCGCAAATGGGAAACCTCGTCGAGGAATTACATATATCAAATCTCCGGCGAGGGTGAAAAAGGCCGCTTATTATCCAGCTCCGATTGACAACACCTGGTAGTATTGCTTAACGTACGGCGCTACGCCCAGCTTACCAAGTGCGGATATTCTGGCCAGGGCCAAAAAGAGGTGTTACGAAGATCTGTCCACCTGATAAGTTTCGTTGGAAAACGCGGCACACATATGGTCAGAATGAACTCCAACAAACGTTAACGTACTAAACAAAAACTTAGCCAAAAGACGTTAGTCGTTGAACTCACCACGTTTTCGTATTCCATCGAAGGGTCGAAAACACTCTGCGATAGAGATATATATGCTGTACCATTTCGTTCAATTCGGCCAAAACCTGATCGTGAGAAAAACACAAAAAATTCCAGAAAATCGGAAAAATCGAGAAAAAAATCATTTCCGGTGTCAGAAAAAATCGGGTGTGACGCGTGACGGCCGAATTGAACGAAATGGTACAGTATTTCCGTTGAAGGCCACCTGGTGTGATTCTGCAACCCTAATTCCGATTTGGGTTTGCGGTTGGACCTTTGCGGTTGGACGTGAGCGCTTGTTCTGACGTCCAACATGATCATGTTGGTATCGTGTTGGTGATTGAAATGAAGGGATTGTGCGGTGCTCCATAGGCCTGGTTGTCAGCCGAATATTTGACCGATTTTGGTGCTTGTTTGAAGATCAATCTGGTTTTCACACGAACCTTACTCGGCCGTCCGCTGAAAGGTCGAGATTACCACAACAGTCGCTGGCCTCATGGACTCAGCAGAGTCGCACCCTATATGTAAGATTGTAGAGGGACACCATCCACTTCGTGTCCCCCCGGACTCCTCTGCCCATCCGTGCCATCTACACCAGGAGCAACAGGATGTCGGATCCTACTCCCGACGCGACGTCAACTACCCCGAATCCACCTCAGCGTCTCTTTTCTGAGCAAACGCTGGTCGGGGGCGCACCTCATGATCAGACCCCCCAACCGAGTTCTGCGCCTGCTCCTACAAACGGTGTCAAACCTCCCGGCCCTCCCACCTCCCCACAGAAGTCGGAAGCAGCCTCTACGTCCACAGACGAAGGTAAAGGGAATACTCCTTCGACTCTTGCTCCCAAGAAAGGGCCTCATGAAATTCGGAAATATTACGCCTACCGCATCACTGGGACCTTCCTACTTCTTATCGCGCCTTGGATTTTCTATGGGATTGTTGTCCACAAAACGCAATTGATCCTGGGTCGTTCAGCAGCAGAACAGGTAGCTAATCACCCTCGGACGACCACGCATGCCGTGGTCACGCTTGCAGGTCTCTTGTCCACCGCGGTCACTTTCCTTTTTGGGGCATCCGTGGTGTGTGTAGCGCAGAAATGGATTGCAACCCATAAGCCTCCACCCGCTGATCTCATCGCCGCAAATTCTGACAGAAGGCTTACCGGCACCGACAAGAAACCCCTCAGGATAGGCTACCTAGGACGACTTGCCAAAATAAAGGGCCTACAGCCCGTACTCGCCTTCAATTCCCGGAGGGCCAGGGCGTTAACGATCCTTGCTTTCTTGCTTTACACAAGCTGCAACCAGGCTACTGCCGGTATTGCGGCGATGTTCACACCTCAGCCAGTTAGCTTGACCACGTCACTGACGGGTTCAGAGATTGACTTTGCCTCAACCGATACTGAATGCATCGCGTGGTACCAAGCACATCCCCCTCCACAGACCTGTGGTTATAATGTAAGCATCGTCTAGTTCTTCTGGCAAATAAGCTTTCTCATCATCGTGTTCTTAGGAACGAAATGGATTCACATTCACCACGTGCCTAGGTGAAAACCAACTCTTTGATGTGATTCAGGCTGGTCGTGACAACGCCGTGAGTATGGGTATACTCCAAAGGAATACCGTACTCAATCCAACTTAGGCGTTAGTGAATTCATCGGTGCCGAGCACATTCCCCCGATTGAATGGCACTCGCTTCCTCGGGACCTTCCCGGGTGTCCTTGTGGCAGGCCCGAACGGATTGAATGAGTTCAGCACGATCTCTCCTGGCAATTCCAAAGCATTTGCAGAGTCTCCGTCTCCGGGAATATCCTATAACTACAGCCTCCCGCTTCAAGGTGTTTCGTTGGGTGTTAGCTGCGATTATTCAAACGAGACAATCGTAGCAGTCAGCGCAGATCTCCCCTTCCTCAATTGGAACACTTCATGCCCCCCTGGTACCGACGACTTCCTCCAACTTTTTGACGACGCCTACCAAACGTTAGCCTCTAACCTCACTATGGGAGTCTGGGCGTGCAAGCAAAACGCTACGGACAACAAACCTTTAAGCTATTCCATCTATCTTCGCGGGGTCAATAGCTACCTGCCCGTGATCGGTAACATGACTTGTGTGGTCGATGTTGCCCTTGCTGATTACGAAATTGAGTATCTTGGCGCAGTGGAGTATTTCACGACCACTGAGGGACCCAACCTTGTCAACGCAACCGGCAGCTCTCCAGACGTATTCGTCGGAGTATTCGACGAAGTCATTCGACGCGGTGTAGATGTGGTGATAAATTCACAGACAGGATTGACAGGAAACCTTGTCGCAGAAACCATGCTTGCCCTTGGTGCCGAATTTTATGGTCTGAATCAGACAGCCCGAGATGAGAGATACCCCCAACTCCTCTCCAAGATCTTTCAAGGCATGCTGAATTATCAAGTAAGTCGCCTTGCTTCGTTTCGCGCCTGTTTCACAACAGACTTCGCCCAGGCTGGCTACCTACGCTTACTCTATGCGGGTTTGGACACTACGTTGCCCCAAAATTGCCTCCGGGATGTCAGCGGTGTCGTTACTTATCCGGGTATAGGCTGGAGCACACTGAACGAGCAGTTTAATCCTGCTTTCTTGGCTCCACACAGTGTCGTGCTCCTGCTCACGCTAGTCCTCTTCATCGCCGCCCTCTTCATGCCTGAGCCTTGGGATTCCTGGGATCCCACCGATCCTTCCGAAGTGGCTGTGGCTGCGCATCAGGATAAACTCAGATTTATCACGAATCCAGTCGCAGAGGATGCCAAAGATCATTACCTTGTACGTAAAATCGATCAGGTAGCTCGAGCAGTTTGATTGTACCATGTCCCATCTGCGTTATCTCTTCTATGCTGAGAAGTTCATTGAAATTTGATTACTGCAATTATATACCCATGTGTTAAATTTAGTTTGATGTTTTGCTTCAATCGCGGCTGTAATCCTTCGGCGGTCAAGAGGTGTTCGACTAGGCACGAAACCTCAGATAGGCCATGAGCAGGGCTGAGCAACCCGTAACTATCAAAACGGTCAGAGAAATTGACTACCGTCCCAGAAGAAGGGGTACATACCGAATCCAACCAGATACTGAAGAGTTGTGGCCTTGGATGCTTGAATAGCAGTACGAAGGCCAGCAATCTCTTGCTCAATCCGAGTATCAACTTCCTTGATCTTCAATTCCTGGCCACTACTTTCCTCTCTCATCCGACCTTTCTCAAGGTTCAAGTCCAACCTCACTCCAGCCTGAGTTCGAGTGATTTCTTCTCGGAGTCGCTGTTTGAGCTTTTCCACGTCGTTGATGAGTCGGTCGTTCTCTGCTTTGATCATAGCAAGATCATTCTTTTCCATTAGCTGGAGTTCCGATTTGAGGTGCGCGAAGTCGACTTGTTGAGTATAATGGTGCTAGTTCAAGGGTCATGGACTGGATAGATATATTCCTGCAATCTTACCTTCTCCTGGTCGGCCTTTGTAACCATATTACTCGTCATATTGCGTATGCTCTCGTCGATGACATCTGCAATTGCAGCCATGATCCCTTCGGCTTGGTCACGTTTCAGGCCCTCTTTCTCGAGACGCTGAACAAATTGATGCGTATCAAAATGGAACTCATGGCGTATACGTGTGCATGAAAGGGAGCGTGAAAATGGGATTAGTGATGAATGGTGAAAAGGAGAGAACTTCAAGCTGTAGGCGGAACGGAAGAGAGGCATAGATAATTGTCACACGTGACCCCAAACTTTTCTCCTGCTGCCCGCCACCAAAAATGCAGAGCGACGAAGTTATATGGTCTGTTATCAACCACCAGTTCTGCTCATATAAGGTTAAGTATGCCAGTCATCTATTCCGTGGTCGGGATATGCAAAGAAATTAACCGATTGCATTAGGACGACCACTCAGAATTTTTGTCGTAACGAATACAATGTTACGGGTCTTTGCAATCGCCAGTCATGTCCATTGGCCAATTCGCGGTATGCTACGGTACGCGAAAGAGAGGGTGATTATACTCTTATTATCTTCGATCTCTGCGCGTGATACCAGCACCTCCCAGGTATCCTTTACCTCTATGTCAAAACTATCGAACGCGCACATACACCCGCCAACATGTGGGAACGGATAAAATTGTCGAGCAACTACTCCAAAGCTCTTGAACAGGTACGAATTTACCTATCTTACAAGTGTCCACCTGTAACATCTTATCAGATCGACAATGAGCTGGTTCATTGGCCTAACTTTATCACTCACAAATGCAAGCAGCGTGTCACAAAAATCACCCAGTATCTCATAAAATTACGGCGACTGAAGCTGCGTCAACAGTAAGTGTTACTCCATCTAGCTATAGCACGTTAACCATGTTCCGAGTAGACCTAAACTTGTGGGTGTCAAAAAGAAACTTGATCGGCGCGAGGCTGTCCGCGAGAGGAAGGCATTGTCTGCTGCCCATCTCGAACGTTCTATCGAAAAGGAACTTATTGAACGACTGAAATCAAAAGCATACGGCGATGCACCGTTGAACGTAAACGAGGAGATCTGGCAGGCAGTGCTTAATCGGGGAGATGACCAGGCCGAAATTGAAAATGCAGACGAGTTGCAGCTACAGGACGAGGAAAGTGAAGAGGAGTTAGAAGAGGACGGGGACGTGCGGGAGTTTGTTAGCGACCTGAGTAGCGACGAATTTGAGGATCTCAGTGACGTCGAGGACTTTTCGGTGTGTAGCCACTTTGATGGTATCACCCATCGGCTCATGACTTATCCCTAGTCGGAGGAGGAAGAGGATGCTCCTGACGCTAAGCAGACGATACTTGGAAAGCGAAAGAAGACTGTGCCGAAAAATCCACCCGCGCCGAAGAAAAAATCGGCCACACATAAACGTGCGCCCTTGTTAGAATTATCCTGGTACAAATTTATTGAGACTCTTTTAGGTGGACCCAGACTGGAAGTGGAATATGAAGAAGAACTAGAAAGTGTACCAATGACAAAAGCAACTCTCAAGAGCTGGTAAATGTAACGATACCCAATCCATTATTAGCATTAGTTTACAGTTTCTTCCCTTCCAATTTTCGTCGACGTTGCTCAATATCCTTCCGAGTCATCCTAGTGCCCAAAATGACATCCCAGTGCACAAAAAAGGGTTGCGAAAAATTACTCTTTATCCCGATAACCTTGCAAGAGGGTTAGTCCCAGCTGCTATCAGAGTGAATTTAAAGTCGGACGCACTTGGTGGTGAATGTCATGATAATCGGCATTATTAGAGGTCATTAGCTGCAAGGGGTCAAATGGTAGACGATACCCGCAGTGGTCGTCGACGGTCTTGAGAGTGGAAATCGTGAAGAGGAACATTGCCTGCCGAGGGGTCATGCCTGTTAACGACTCGGCAAAGATTGCGCCCAGCGAATCGAGCACGATACCCTCAAGAGGATGATTATACAGGGATCCAAAGGCGTAAGGGACATAAAGTCGGTGGTGCCATGAATGGAATTGTTTATAAAGGAATTTATTGAGGTGCATTCCGCGATGGAGGAAGTATTGCCATGTATCCAGGAAAAGGCTAGAAACATGATGAGAATGATCCAGGCTTGCAATTGGGTCTACTCACATCGCGATGTAGAACTTTGCGACTGGTATTGCCCACCAATACAACACATAAACAAGACTCGAAAGTTGATCATTATCCAGATGAAGCGAAGGGATGGGCTGGAGGAAGGGCTGCAGCGTCTCAGCCAACTGGCTCATGTCTCTAACAGGCACAAGGACCTCCAGTGGTTCAGAGACGAAGAGGTAGCCGAGGATCGTTTGGAAGAATTGCTGAACTAGGACAGCCCATACAACCTCAGTGCGCGTTGCCAGATTCTTGGTCTTGACTTCCTCAGAGTCGTGAAGACGATAGGCGTCAAGCCATTCCCATCCGGAGATGTCAAGAATGTGGAAAAACAATGAAAGGATCCAGTAGGCGAAAACGGGGGCGAGGACGGCGACATGGTGGTCTGGGATGTTTTCCAGCAACGAGCGCCCCGGTGAGAAGTAAAAAGGAGTTGCGGTCGAGAAGCAGAGGCCGGTGTTTGTGCACCGGAGAGCACTGGAGACGTTCATCGAAGACTGTCGACGAGAACGCAAAGATGTTGCGCAAACCTGCCGGAGCCGCACGGTCCAGAGCCCGCCCGAGTCATGTGATCACACCACGCACTTACGAAGTGACGAGGTTCAGTCCAAGCTGATCTCAGTCACGGCAGTATTAGATACATACAGGCAGTATAAAGTTATGCACCAATCCCGGAAATAGATGATGGAGCCCATGGAACACCTCTACATACGATACTTTTCCTAGGGTTCAGCAAGATTGTTCAGGAGCGTCGTAAGACACCGTTTGGTCACCATATCACCCTAGAACGTATTAGGATACCTGGGCTCATGGAAAGGGAAATTGAATACCTTGAGCAGAGCGCTGAAAGTCTGGTCTCTTAGAGGCTCTGGCAAGCATGCGCGCAATGCCTCTCGTGCTCTGCCCAAACGTAAGTCAAGAAAAAACAGGTGCGCATAGACAGCATACCGTAGGTTGTCGCTCAGCCTAAGATAACACCGTACAACATGCTTGAGGAGTCGAACGGCCTGGGTTTCAACCAGTTGGTTGACCATGTTGCTGAGCACCGTCCCGACCGCATAAAAGCGTTCGTAGGTATGACAGATGTATGTGAGGCCAGTCTCATCCAATAGGATTTTTTGAACAATGAAGATGGCGACGGTCTTGGACAGTTCAGAGCCAGTCTCCATGATACGAAGACACAGCGGGATGATTTCTGTTGATAATAGGAAGTGTATTACAGTATTATTGTCGTTTTGCTGCACACCACGTTAGGACCGACGATACAACGAGAAAATATTGACATACTTTTACAAGGGCACCAATGACACCCAATGAAGTGAGGCGAAGGTACTCGAATGGTCGTGTTTTGGATGTGGTATTAAGGAAAGGATAGAGGAAAAGGGGAATGTGCGCTGCAGGGCATCAATTAAGCTGATACTTGAGGGTTAATAAGGCCATACCGTTTAGGAAGAGGGGTCGTGTGTCCGGATGAGATGCAACACACTGGAGTAGGGCAAGTGCATTACAAACTCGATTCGAGACGTGGGCCGTGAGATTGGGGGGCGAGAGAAGGGGGTAGACAGAGACAATCTCCTGGAGGAGTGCAGGCATAATACCTGCAACGTGTTGCTATTAGCTTCCCCTCAGGTGATGTGGTATGGAGTGATTCTCACCGAAGGAATGCCATAGCACCAGAGCAAGATCGTCATACTGCTCCCGCTTCTTGCTAAGCTCCAAGAGGGCGCTCTCTCTCGTCGAAGGGTCCGTCAGCTCTATTACTAGGGTATAGATTTTGTTGTCCTCTTGCATGGTGGTGCTGGTAGCCATCGAGTTGCTGGGAAGGAAAGCAGGAACCTGTTGATGGGGCATTCCCATGTTCATCGAAGGTCCAGGAAGCGGGGGAGTCTCTGAGTAATTTGAGAGGCCACCACGGCCATACGCACTGTACTGTGAGCCATGCTGGAGATAAGAAACGGGTCTGGGCGAGATGAGGCCCGCCATGGACATCGTCGACAGTCCGAGTGCCAGTGTGGCTTCGGAAACGGGGCAACTACATAAGCATTATAAACAGGAACAAACACGGGTCATCATACTATCAATCAGGGCTACCAAATTACTATTAGGGTATCGTGCTCGAATCGCCAATTCACCGTAGCCCGGCTGCATGTCGGAGCAGGGCAATGAGCTTGACCTGGACGGTGATTCGGGTTCAGTGAATAAAATGCACGGCAGTTTGAAAGCAAGAACACAATCCTTACCTTGTCTTCCTCCGAATCAGCGTACATGGACCAATAAAATCCGTCCTCTTGGAATTCAACTGCAAAGGAATGGGGAATTGCCTTGAGTTCCTCATACCCTTGATTCCATTCGCAGAGGTTTCGCAACTTCCCAGCGAGTTCGACGGACTCCAGGACGTGTTGGTCATCCTAGAACGAGCACACATTAGACGACGCCTTTGAGAGGATAATACTGTCGTTTTACCTTTGGACTTCTGTAGAAGTGTATCACCGTACCAACAAGACGATAGTACCTCCGTTTCCAAGCTAGGAGGTTAGATGCCTGCATCGTTACCCATCCTGTCATGAGATCCCCTCCAACAGCTGAAAGCCTTTTCAACCTCTTCTCAACTTGAAGCACTCGGCTCTTTCTCTCCACTTCCTCTTGTCGTTGGAGTTCTTCAGCTTGCCGACTAGCCTCCTCAGCAAGACGCAATTGATTAAGCCGCCATTCTTCCAATTTCTTATGCTCCTCAATACGCCTTTCTCGTTCAGCCCGTCTCTTTGCTTCAAGTTCGTGCCGACGACGCTCTTCCTCCTCCTCCTCCTTCTTTTCCTTTGCCCTTCGCTCGACAGAGATCTTTCGGAGCTGTTGTTCAAGGGAGGTTCGTCGAATGGTTTCCTCCTCTTGTTCTCGCAAAAGCGCCTCCTTCTTCCGCCGCATCAGCTCAGCCCGGCGTTTCTCCTCCATTCGTAAAGCCTCTTTCTCTTCTTCTTCTTGCCGCTGTGCGTCAAGGCGCCGTCGTGCTCGTTCTGCGGGATCCGAAGTGACAGAGCGTTCTGCGAGCCACTTTTCATGCAAGAGCGAGAATTGGTTTACTGGTTCTTTTGACCTTTTGGCTGATTCCCCGCGAGGATCTGAAATAATATGCCTCTCTAATTGTCCATATCTTCCATGAGGTTGCTAGAATGCGGATATCAGAGCCTGTGAAGACAGGTAAACAAGGAGTACGATTGCATCACCTTTGTCCCTCTGGAGTCGTCTCGGTGATGTTCCTTGGGAGGTATTGGCGGTGGCATCTCAGATACCATACCTGCCCGCTCCGGTGGAACAAAGCTAACGGACTTGGGTGGGGGTGGCGGAGAACGAGATGGCTCATAACTGTTTTCCGAGAATGAGCGTCGCATCTGCTGTGGCGAGCTTATTCTTCCCACAGGGACGGGGATCTGCGAAGCGTTGCGTCGCGGCATGTGTGGAGAAACTCGTCGAGAGGAGTCGAGCAAGACCTGGTGTACAGAAAGAGGCGTTAATTCAGAGGGTTGCTGTATAGTCAGCGTGCACAGGCTTTCCTAAAGAAACAACACGGGCCCGTGGGCTACATCAGGCTATTTCCCAAGCAACAAAAGCGAACGCACCGTGAACAATGTGCTGACGTGCCTTGAATCAACCAGTACACGCGCTGTTGTCAGGCCAACAACATCGGTCGTCCAGATTGACGATACAAGACAAGATATGCGCCGCACCTCTTCGAACACCGGACACGCTCATTGGTATCAAGTTCAATATGATAATCGCTGGGACGCCCTCGGACACTTCCCGATAAAGCCCAATAAAAACGTGATTAAAACTCTCGCCACCACCGATCACCATCTTGAGGTCCTCCAGATCCCCAACCCCATGGGCGAAATGCGCAAGTTCATCCTGCCTCTAGATAGAGTTGCTGTCAGATGAAGGCCAAAGGTATATTTCAGCAAAGTGCGTCACCTCTTCGGTATATGATAACAAGAGCCTATATGGGTCCACATGAGCGGTGCATTGGGAAATGGGCAAGAAAACGGCCATACCATGTACACTCTCCTTGTAGAATTCTCTTATAGACAGCCACAACAGACTGGAGATTAGCGATATTCACCACCATACTAGTGTTGGAGAGTTTAGAGACGTGGTGCGTGAGAATTCAGAGCGGTGGAAAGCAGGGCACAACTAATGATATTCTGGTAGAAAGGATTGCATTGTTGAATAACGTACAGCCATGACAGTATTACGCAGAAGAACCAGCTCTCGAGACCCGATTACCTTACGCATTTGTCCGCTCGATATCTCTTTCCGCATGGAACTGGTAAAAAGGTAAATCGAGGAGCAATGTTTGCTTCAAGAACTTGGGGAGTCGTCGATAGATCGCCGGTGGTAGGGGGATTAGGATTGACGTCGAATGAAGGTACTCCTGATACTCATGCCAGATCGTAAAACTCGAGTCTTCCGTTCGCTCCTGCGAAAGTTGGTAATACCGTTTTGCCTGAGGTTTCTCTGCAGTGGGCATTCCAGAACCAAAAAGAAGGATCCTGGAGGTCCAATGTAAGCCGCGGGTGGATAGCTATGGCAGTAAGACTCACAAAGTAGTGAAGATTGGGGAAAGCACCGCGACATTTTGGGCGACCTGTGCTGACTTTGCGAGGCCACCATTTGTTGTCGGAGAAAGGGATACGATCCATATACCCCACCAGCAAAGGATTCTTGACTTGCCTCAGACTTCTAGATAATCACCTGAAATGGATCACTCACTCTCCAAAGTACGGTGGATGGCGCGACCATGCCCACAGACCGCCCTATGGAGTGTTAAGTGAGAAAATGACACCGAAGTCGTAGTCTAGACACACTACCTTAATAAATTTGCCCTTATTCTGAAGGGACAACTTGAATTGGAGCTACACGCGTTAGAAGGGAAATGATGACGATGCTGTGAAGTCACCTTCTGTAAATCGGCGACACTCTCAATTATGAAGCCCAGAGCCCACAAGATCACGCCAGCAATGTCACGGCCAGTCCCAAAAGGTGGATTTGATCCTGTTCTTCCCAGGTCCGAAACCGCCGGAGAATTCAAAATGGTAACTGGGAGAGATACCACCCAAACCTGCAGATACGTGCATTAGTTTCTCCCTATCCATCTGACACAAGTCCTTGCCCAAAGAATTTGCGCTAGTAGGAGGGTTCAGTAAGATGGTCGGAACGGATAGATACTGTATTACCTATCCAGAACCCCAGGAACTTGAAGAAATGTGAACGGATTTCGTCAAACCGGGTGTCGCTTCCCATTTTGAGAACTCGGTAGAGCAAAAAGCCTGGAATACCGATTATGAAATGAATTCTGGATGACTTATTAGAAGGGTGGATATACCGGCAATCCTAACGGCCCATGCCATGACCAGCACGCTTGCAACTAATGGCCATCGTGAAGTGTCAGTTAGTTCATAAGTATAGTATAACATACCGATATTTCTAGCATGGAAGGTGTTTCCAAGCAAAAGTGTGACTAGAGCTAAGTAGGAGGTCAGCATGACATTGACACTCCCAGGCAACTTCTACCAACCTAAGATGAAGAAATTGGAGCCTGAAGGCGTACATATGGAGAAGATTCAAGGTGAGACAGGCAGTGCAGAGGATTTCGACGCGAATGCTGAAGCGCTGACCTCCGGTGAAATCCGTAATTTTGTCAAATTGCAGAGTCCATGCAATGAAGAAACCAACCAGTTGGTATCCCGTTGTTATAAAAAGCGTGATGACAAGGTAAAAATGGTCGAGGGCGTAAACCGGCGCCATGATGAGCACAGAAGAAACGGAGTGCCGTCTAGACTCTAAACCAGTTGGCTCGATCGGGACCCCGAGGACCCCGATCTCCATGTACCATACAGGCCGATAACTCGCACCTGAATCCGATCATGAGGATCGTAGCTGGAACGAAAATCGTATTGAACGTCCGAAGCAAGAAACTTCTAAGGTCTAATTAGATGGTCATAATGATAAATCTACGAAGAGTCCCGTGTCTAATAGAGGTCGACGATCAAGCTGTTTAGCATGCAGGCACGGTCAACGGTATCTTGACAGATGTCTAGAAATCAAATCTCAATAAGTGTGCCTCTGACATGAAAAGCGGTCCTCACAGCAAGCCCCTTGAGTAAAGTGGTCAGCGGGGAAGACACCGAGGAAAATGTAATGCACTTACGGATAAGCTGGTTTCTTTGTACTTGACACTCATATCTGCGGCCGTGATGCGCATAGCTTCTATGGCTTCGTCCAGTGTCACACTATACACACCATGACTCGCCATGGACAACTGGGCAGCCGTAATTGCCTTCACAGCTGGGATACCAGTAAGTAGGGGCGTAAAATGAGGACTGGTAGGTACATACCTCCGAGACTATTGCGCTCCTGAAGATTGTGATTTTATGAAAACATGGTCACCGAGGAAAAGGGGGTTACTTACGATACACGGAACTTGCACCAGTCCGTCAATAGGATCACAAGTTAACCCAAGGTTATGTTCTACGAACTGAATTTTCTAACAACTTGAAAGATGAAAAGAACGCACCTATGCCTATTTCCGCTGCCTGGATACGACTAACATGAGGGGTAGAGACCGCAACTAAGAGGCGACATACCTGCAACACAGTCTCGGGTGAGGCTTGAAAAGGATGATGTCAGGTTGAGCCGTGGTGTTATTATTTTCTCGACTTACCACCCATGCAAGCTGCAAATCCAGCAGCAGCCATTGAGCAAGCCACTGAGCGATAGAGCTGAGGAAGACGCCCTTCAAAGGAACAGATCATCCGCACCTCCGACTTCAGCCTGACAACCTCCTTCAGCAGCTGATATGGTGCTTCCTCTCTTAAAGAGCATTCCGACCGCCTATAATTTGTCACAAATGATGATGGTGCTACGACTGGCCACTCACTGCAGCTGTTAATAGGAATGTTTCGATACTTTTCTCCGGTTCATCTGTGACAAACTACGAAACATATAGCGCATACGCATACATTCGACAAGAGAATTCTTACCTCGATGATGTACTTGAGCACGGCTGGTATGACACCGGCAGCACCGTTGGTAGGGGATGTCACTATACGACCACCACTTGCGTTGACCTCGTTGACGGCGATCGCATAACACGATAAAAAGTCCACAGCCGGAATCATCGTACGCCTCTAAAGGAGTCGCGATGAGCACTGTTCCTTGATAGAGGGAGAGCACATACAGGTGGCATTGGAAGGACTGCGTGGTCCAACGAACCTACCACTCGCGCAGGACGTGGAGAAGGCAACCCGTGTGAGGGAGAAGAATGGTCTTCATCCGCTTTATCACTCGACCGAGCCCCGTTCGGTGCTCGGATGGAGGCGATAGAATTCGGTGCTCCGGTATCGATAGCTGGGAGTGTTGGCGAACCAATTCCCGTATAGAATCTTACAAGAGTCAGGCAAAGATGTAAACGAAAAATAAGTCGAGTACCCGCGCATTAATCGTTGGTAGAGCATTGGTGCTCGACGACGTAAGCCGAGCCTTCCAGGTAATGTTGTCTCGTGGGTAGAAACGCCCGTTCGAATGCAGTCATCCATTACACCCCAAATTTGCATGATCTGCAAAGAATTAGCGATAGTGGGTCGTGGTCAAGCTCGTCACCACCTTGAAGTGTATATCGTCGTCTGTGTAACCAAAGTAGCGCTGCGAGAGTAAGCGAGAGAGTCATTGCATTTAAGAAGTAAATACCTCATTATCGTAAACGATCTGTGCGATGGTCATCTGCAAATGTGGTCTTAGTATGATGGCATTAGCGGTAGGGATGGGCGGACATTATGCTTCTTTGTCAAATTCAGAAGACTATTTCCCGAGTCGAAGGGGTAAGGAGGATGTTCTTCAGCTCCGGATTCCACTCGGGCTGTACCTGGGATAACTTTGGTATTGGTGTGTGTCTCGGGGTGCAGTTGATGAAGACGAGCTCCGTGAACGGTGCTCTTATCAACACCCTTGTAAAACAGGTTCTCATCGACTATGGACGGGATAAGGGCTAAGGTGATATTGCGAGCGAACTGGATTGACCTTTCGTTTTGTCATTCACAACGAAACCGCCTCCGACACTGAGACAAGGTGGGTTCCCTTTCAAAAGGCGAGGGCTATGGACCATACCTGAAATACTCATTTGTGGCGAGCAGGTCACCGTTGTCTCCAAAGCAACTGAACCGCATGCCATTGGGATGGGTCTTGAGAACCTGATCCCAACGCCATAACATGTCACGGTCCATGTCATAGAAGATGCGGTGATACCCTCCAAGTAAAAGGGTTTTGTTGGCTAGGATGGCATCATACCGAGAGGGAATGGTGCCGGTGTCGATCGTTTCCGGGTCGGAACCTAAGATGCAGGAAGTGAGATTGAGGAGGTACTACGGAAGTAGTTGAATGTGCCTTCGAGACCGAGGAGTATTGCCTGGGGTGTATGATGGCTAGTATGGGGGAGATAATTAAAGATCACGCGAAATGGAAGCGTAAAAGCGGTCGCACCCTTTTCCTGTGAAAGGTGAATGAGCATAGGCTATTATAGGGATCTAGGAGGTGATTACCCGTTGCAGCAAGAGAACCGTATCTGTAACATGATTAGACATTGATGGATGCGGACAGAATTGAGACGGTACAGAGCTATTTTGACCGTCTTGACCTGCAGCAAAACGTTATGTCGGAAGAATTAGGAAATATGACGGATACTCACCTTATCTAACAGGTTGAGGTCCTTGAGGTCGTTTATGAAGATTTTCCCCGCCCTCATAGGACCGACGGTGTGCGAGGAGGATGGTCCAACTACGAGAATATGGAACAATCAAGCGAGAGACCCGAGGCGACGTCATACCTCCAATGCTGAAAAGGTCAAACGCAGATATGACTGCATGCTCATGCCGTTGTGTTGAGCTGGAGGAGTTTCTAGGCAAGCCAACTGTTCTAACGGAATGCGAAATGCGCGAAATGCATTGCAGTCGACCGGAAGCCTGTTTGAAGAGGAGAGTATGCATGCAGTTCAGGCGGAGAAATGCCTCGGTTATCACACCCAAACACCCTGCTTGTGATTGGCCACTGTTTGCGCTCATCCCTTGCAACCGCCGCCGCCGAAAGCACCAGCATCGCAATAAAAGACCCAAGCCACATTTCTGATTTCAGAAAGCGTTCAATAAAACGCAAAGCTGCCGCCTCGAGCATCTCTGTGCTAGCGATCACATGACCCCGGGGTAGTCAAGCAGCTAGCAACTCGAAAAATCGCCCTTGCCTCCTCCTCAACCGCCACGACCATCATCGAATCCTCGGCAATCGCGGCGCTCGCTTTACCACCATCCAGCGCGTTGCCCAGTTATCTATCGTTCCCGGAGCCCAGTATCTGTCGACAGAGATAGCCGGCTTTCCATCACTACAACTTACAGACTCCGATCTCGTCGACCCTGCCCTTCCGTCCTCCAACCACCCAGTCCTCCACCTTGGGCATTTGCCATCATGTCTCCCAGCGCGACCAGCCCAGGGGTCAATGGGACACCGTCACGAGACCGTCTTCCCCCGCCCTCGGTGCATCTCACTCCAGCACCCCCTCAGCGAGCAACAGCTCAGACTCCACCCTCAGCCATGACCTCCATGTCTCTTTCTGCAGGATCACCCTCGGTCGTGGCCAATCCCACCATCACCATCGAATCCCTGCTCAAGGCCCACGTAGCATCCCAGGATCCGACTCTCGCTGCTCTTGAACAGGCCGTTGGCGAGCGGAATACTCTTTCCGCACAAAACGCCCAGCTATGGAAACTTATTGAGAAACAACGGGCTGCTTACACCCAGATCCTGAAAGACTTGGAACGGGTCCGCGGTGAACGCGATTCGTACAAAGTCAAAATTAACGCACTCGCAGGCGGCCACCATGTCGCTGGCAAGGACAAGAGCAACAAGCCTATGCCCCATGATTCTCCTTCAGGTCGAATCAGCGAAAGCTCTGCATCAGATTATGGTCATTCACTCCATACGCGCGATACCCCTCCTCGACACAATTCCGACGACCAAGGTACGTACCCCTCCTTTTCATCCTCACCACGAGTCCCTCACGAAACTTTTTTGAAAGCCACTCCCCGAACGCAACATCATCAACACCTTCACGCTGCCCGCTCACACGACCCATTAATGCCACACGATCGTGATACGCCCTCGTCGATACCACCCAACTCACACCACCACCACCACAGACCTCAGACTCCTCCGTCCATGTTCCCAGTAACGCAGCCCCTTAGCACTCCTGCTCGCTCCCAAAAGCCCTCTCCAGCCCCCCTTACACTCCCTGGTCGTTCTGGGTCTTTACCCGTGCCTGCATCTGCTGTTTCCGCCTCTCATGAGTCTGCTCCGTTTTCAAGGGCACTTCCAGATGAGACAATACCCAACGGTACCCCTAATTCACACATCCCCCAGACAAGGCCATTGACATACGGCCGGAAAGTCAGTCTTGTCGATAGTGCGTCCAATGGCGCTGGTATAGGTCCCATCCCAGCTCTCCACCAGGGAGTGCATGCTGGCAATTCAATTCAAACCTTCCCCACACCACCACCCAAGGCCGCTCACCATCTTCCACATCACGGTGGGAGTACACCCCAGACTACACCTCCAGGATTTGGCATTAACCACTCCGATCAATCCGTTCGCCCTTCTCACTCCCAACCTCATCCTACAATTGTGACTTCTCCCATAACTCCGACTCCAGCAGTACATCATCATCAGAATTCCACGCACCAAAACGCGAGCCTCCTATCGGGGGAAACACGATCGTTGCATGCTCTATCTCGTGACTCTAGAATATCTTTGCCCGATGAAGCTCGGCAGTACATCGCTAACATGGGCGACTCTCCTCTCTCGAGCAGTGATCAACTACGTCCTGAACATGCTCTCTCCCACCCAGCCGAGGCCAACCGTCTGACACCGCCTACTCAGATATCAGACTCCGACAGTCCTGTCCGGAAAAGCGAATTTCTTGATCTGGATTCTGATTTAGCCGAGGATGACGAGGTTGAGACGCCAGAAATGGAACGTGACGAGCACTGGGAACGTCCCACCCAGAAGGCTTCTTCCTCTGACTCGCAGCACTCCTCGAATACGCGGTCGCATCCCCAAGCCCGTTCGAGGTCTCAGGGTGCAGCGGAAGAGTCCCCGCGACCCCCATTCAACTCGGCCCAACAAACTAGTTCTGACGTGAATCCATCCCCGCATACGCTGCACTCAAAGCACGCGAGTGAAACAAGTCTCGTGTTACCAGCACAAGGTAACCAGGTGCAGGCACTACGACTGGAAACTAACCGGGATCCCGTGCCAGCCTCGTTTCGTGCTCTTCCTCTCCTTTCTTCTGATCTCCCATATACAACGATCACTGTTCCTCATTCTTTCATTCGACCGAATGAGCGTGGGAAGGAAGTGCTGTCTTTCGTCGTTTCTGTCAATCCGGGTCATAGCAAGGAGCCTTGGAAAGTAGAAAAGATGTACTCCGATGTTACCGCCCTGGACCAGCGCGTCAGAAATAGTGTTGGCAAGAGTGTCTCAAAGCGTATCGCTTCCTTGCCCGAGGGGAAATTCTGGAAAGATCACGCCCCCGCCAAGGTCGATCAGCGCAAGGTTTGTGACCCTACCTTCACGGGATATAGGATTCGTGGTTGATCATGTTATGACCATCAGGCTGTCTTGGAACAGTACCTTCAAAGTCTCGTCAATTTACCGGTGAAGAATAACGATGAGGTCGTTGCGTTCTTCACCTCCGACATCATGCGGGAGGCCAAGCAACCTGTCATGCAAGCAGGTCACAAAGAGGGCTATCTGACGAAGAGGGGAAAAAACTTTGGTGGATGGAAGACACGATATTTCGTCTTGTCAGGTCCTATCCTCGAATATTACGACTGTGTAAGAGATTTATCAGCCCTCTGGATTGCTCTAACACCTTGTTTAGCGCGGAGGCACCCACCTCGGATCCATACTGATCACAGGTGCTCAAATTGGACGGCAACAGCGAACAGAAAAGTCATCTGCTGATGAAGAGAAGGAATACCGACACGCTTTCCTCATCGTAGAGGCTAAACGAGGCCCTGGTGGCAACCACCCTCGGCACGTCTTATGCGCCGAAAGTGATAAGGAACGAGATAACTGGGTCGAAATGCTCGTTCGCTACTTTACTGGCACGTATAGCGAAGACCCAATAACATATGGCTCAAGTTCAAATACTCAGCCACGTTCCAGTACAAGCTCAAATGACACAGCACGACGCCCGTCTCGCGGACTTTCCAAAGACGATATACGAGTACAAACAACGCAGGCATATTCCGAGGAATACTCTACAAGTCCAGCTGGAACTCTCGACTCGCCAGTAGACCGATCTTACGAAGCAGGGACGCCCCGAAAACAAGGAGACCGAGTTCAACCGTCCAGCCTCCCGGAGTCCTCGCCCCTATCGTCAACGTCAATGTATTCATCAGATACAATCCTGACTGGACAACGAGCCAACTCGGAGCTTGGACACTATGCGGACCACCAGGACACATTACGCCAGCACTCTCCAGAGCGACACCGCCATCGTGAACCGTACAACGACCGCAAGCAATTTCAGCCGACACTAAATACCATTACGTCCCCTACCGTTACCTCTCCGACTGAGAGAGCACCTTCTCCGGACAAGCTTGATGCGAACGGAAAGGTCAAGATCTCTGGTCCAATGAATGGCGCTCCCATCCCGTCGGGCTTTAAGTTTGGCGGAAAGGATGCCCCCCCTGCGACCGATGCCTCTACTTCAGCCAACGACCGCCGGGAAAAGGCAAAATCTCGGTCTTTCTGGGGCTTCGGAAAAGCAAATAGTATGCCCCTTCTCATCTCCGATTTCTATACGAACTCACTTCGTTGCAGTGATGGCGGACAAATCTCAAAACCATGCCAATTTTGTTCCCAGAGCTATATTCGGTGTAGCTCTCGAAGAAGCCCTGGACGTAGCACAAATTGCTAACCTTCCTGCCATTGTCTTTAGGACCATTCAATATTTAGAGGCAAAAAAGGCAGACCAAGAAGAAGGGATTTATCGGTTGAGCGGAAGTTCTGCGGTCATCAAGAGTCTGAAAGACCGGTTCAACTTAGGTTAGGCTCAGTCTTTAGATGATTGTCTTTTTGCTCACGACCTTACAGAGGGTGACATTGACCTCCTCGCGTCCGACGAGTATTGGGATCCCCATGCCATTGCCGGCTTGCTGAAGAGTTATTTACGTGAACTTCCAGCAAGCATTCTAACAAGAGAGCTCCACCTTCGATTCCTAGCCGTCATCGGTGTGGCTTTTTTTTATAAAAAAATCTTGGGATTACATACGCTGACAACCGTTTGAACAGATTTTGCTGATGCACAGGAGAGGATTAGAGAGCTCTCGCAACTGATCGCCGCTCTCCCCGTCGCCAACTACAGCCTCCTACGTGCACTCACCGCCCACCTCATCCTGATCGTGCAGAACTCGAGTGTGAACAAAATGACGATGCGTAACGTCGGCATTGTGTTCAGTCCGACACTCGGTATACCTGCAGGAGTCTTCAGTCTCATGCTCGGGGAGTTCAACCGCGTATTCAATGTAGACGATAACGGAGAGCCTGAGGACGGGAGCGAGGGATCAGAGTCAGAACCTGAAAAGCGCAATAGCCGTCAGTACGCAGATGCCGCGGCAGATCAATTATTGGGCCTTTCTGGCCGAACTTTGAAACGTGAGGTTCTACAGACGAAATAATATTAATCCTCACCACCTTTCTAGCCGATGACACTCGTTCAGATGCAGAGTCGATTTCAACCCACGAAGGCAGTGCTGCCGAGACTGAGGAAGAAATTATCGTCGACCCACCGCCAGAACTGAGCATCAATCAAGTCCTCCTTATGCCAGAGAGTCAAATCAATTCACCAACTACCTCCAAAGCCACGAAAACCGCTACTTCAAGAGGACTCAATGTTACAATTACCTCTGAACGCGGTAATCGCCACTCCAGGGTATTACCAATGGGACTTCCTGCTTCACCCCGACCACCTCCATCACCTCGTCATGCAGACCCACCAGGTCATCCGTAAATAGCAATATTTGACATATTCTGTATACCAAGTCGATACCTTTGTGGATCTAGCACTTGTCGTCCTTTGCTTAGCTTACGAGCTTGTGTCCTTATCTTGATACCAAGTCTGTCGCTGTGACAGTTGTTGCCATTACCTGATACCAATGTCTTATCTATGCCACGTATTATAATTAGCCGCCCGCGCCCCCAAAAAATCCCACAACGGCATGAACTCGACTAAAGTTGACAAGCTCGGCGTGAGTTCAAACCCAACGTTCCAGCCAAGAACCGCGCAGAATGACTTTCAAGCAAGCTGCGGTCCTAGCTCCTGTTTCCTTTTTCCTTGGTGCGTCATTTGTTTGAAGAGATATCGATTTTGTGTGAAACAATGCGCAGGCGTGCTTTTCATTTGCCTGAATGTTGACCATAAACTTCTATGGGGCGAACTAACGCAGGAAACAATACACAACGGGTTCCAATTCTACACCACTTTTTTCAATGCTCCACCAGCAATAAAGGTACCTGTTTGATGCTCCCTCCGAGAAAGATTTGGGCTAAGCAGATCCAAGGCATTGTTGCATACAATGATCGGTGTTGGAATACTCGGTCTCGTTTCCAAACTCCATAAATGGGATGATAGTGCTATGTATTTTGATGGGTCCTCTCTTGGTGAGTGTTATTCTTCTGAGTCTTCCAGCCACTGGAGATAAACGTGATCTTATAGCGACATATGTTCTGGGGATATCAGTGTACTTGAGTGTGACTGTGCCAGCTCTCAGGACGATATCAAGCCAAGAAGACAAGGAAGAACGGCTTGCTGCTATGCGCGTCTTGTCTGCTGGAAATATCATTATCATGTTCCTGCTAGGGGGAATCCTAATTCTTCAGGTGGGCGATTCGTTTGCACGTGGGCCTCCTCGTTCTCAACGAACTCTAGGCAGGACAAGAGTACGCCAAGCGTGCTGACACAACTGTCCCAAACCAACCGCAAGAACAGCAGGAATCGGAGAAGAAGAATCAGTAGGGCCACAGGAATAAGGCTTAAATCTTGCTCGAAGCGATCAAACTTATAAACGACAAAAAAAACTCTGTATGAAAGAGGAGACTTGGCTTCGATCCTACATGTGGGTCATTATAAAACTAGTACAATCATTTCGTGCCAGGTATTTTTTGGTGCGACGTTCAAGTAAAATTATGGCGGGGGTTGGAACCTTGGTGAAAGCAATTAGCATAGCCCAGTTTTAGAGCAGAACGGATTACCCTGGAGGTGGGCCAGCAAAGCCGGGTGGAGGAGGGAATGGCATTCCTGGAGGGAAACCGGGCGGACGGAAACCTGGAGGAGGTCCTGGCATTCCAGGAGGCGCAAATGGCATAGGAGGCCGAGCAAGCGCTGGACCACCCACTGAAGGAATTGTTATAAAACGAATGATTGAATGTGCACGAGTCTTACTAGGTGGCATCATGCCAATGCCTCGGCCTGCAGGCATACCCCGACCAGGACCGGCAGGTATCTAGCAAAGACTGTGAGGGTCCAATAGCAAACGGAACAGGGCAAACTCACAGCGTTCTTTTTATCTTCATCTACCACAGGTGGTGGACCTTCCACAGTCAAACTGACTACGGTTTCTCCACGAAGAATGACAAGCCCAAGATTTCGCTTCATCTCTTGCTCAGGTGCTGTCTCTTCTCCTGGTTTCTTTTTGGGCCTTATTCTTCTGAATTCTTCGCAATCCGCGAGAACGAGGTTCATGTGGCGATCAAACGCGAGCATTTGCCCCGTTAACGAGCGCCCATCCTGTATCGTGACCTTCAGTCTCCAATTGATGAGACTGAGCATTTTTCCGCCCTTGGATTTCGGAGGAGGCTATAGAATCAATCGGATTAGTTCGATAGAAATCGAGAATGAGGATATACGCACCATGATGGCGGCTTGGGATGGGCGATACGACTAAACGCGACCAACGGCGACTAGAAAAGGGCTTGTTTCCCAGAACACCAAACAACCACCAACAACCGAAATGGGTTTGCTAGACCACCGGCAATTGAGAAACCCATTCCCGAACGGTGACCATGGCTCGAAATTTCAAGACGAAACTAACTTCTTTGCTCTCTGTTGACTCTCCTATCGTATGTGCACCTATGGCGGGTGCTAGTGGTGGTACGCACGTCGTGTCAGGCCCACTCGAGCGCTCTCCTTGAAACCTCAGTGCTCTAGCATTGCTCGCATCTCAAGTGACACTTGGAGGAGGCTTTGGATTCATTGCAGCGGGTACGCCCACTTTGCCTTATTGCCGATATTTATCTGATACATGCATCTATCAGGATATGACGCGCCCGAAGCGTTTGAGCGGGAACTCCTCGTTGCCCGTTCTGAGCTAAACATTCCCCCTGGGGAGACATTACCAATCGGTGTTGGGTTTCTAGTGTGGCAGTTGGAGAAAGCTGGGTTGTCAGAGTCTCCGACTTTGAACCTCACACTGCAACATGGGGTCAAAGCAGTTTGGTTCGCCTTCGGGGAAAACCTGCAGCTGTGGATAGAGCAAGTCCGGGCTCATGACAGGGTCTCGGGACACCGAACGATCGTATTTGTGCAAGTCACGTCATTAGCTGAGGCACAACTAGCTTTACACGGATGGAAGGTCGACGTCCTTGTGGTTCAAGGTACGCCCATTGTGAACACGTTTGCGTTATGACATCGTTTTGAACGTTCTTGAAGGGATCGAGTCTGGTGGTCATGGTTCCTCGGAGGCCTTGCCGTTGTTAACGTTCCTTCTTGAAGTGCTGTCAATAGTGCCAGAGGACGGACCTCCAGTGCTTGCCGCTGGTGGGTTGGCGAGTGGCGTGCACCTAGCCTCAGTATTGGCGGCTGGTGCATCTGGCGCAGTCTTTGGAACAAGATTCCTTTTGTCGCCCGAAAGCCTCTACACTGATGCACAACGCCTGGCTCTGGTCAACGCCAAGTCCGATTCCACTGTACGAACGCTGGCTTTTGATCAGGTTCGAGGCACGGTTGGTTGGCCTCATAATGTCGATGGGAGAGCACTCACGAATTGTTGCGTCCCTTCCCTTCGTTTGTGCTTAAGAAACTGACACGTTCATTGAGTGACGGTTGAAGAGTTTAACCAAGGTGAAGATTTGGAAGAACTACGCAAGAAATGGCAAGAAGGCACCAAAGAAGGTAACCCAGAACGCATGCTTGTCTGGGCTGGTATGGGTGTCGGCATGATGACATCAGTCATGCCAGCAAAGGTTTGTAAAACATCACACCATTCTTGCGGACCTAACGAGAGTGTCAGGACATTTTGAAAGAGATACACCATGACTGTCTTCGGAGGATTGAAAAGCTTCCGGGTTTGTTGGGATAATGATACCTCCACCGTGATGGGGAGCTGCAGGGACATTTCCAGACAGATATATTTGATGATACATTATAATCAGTCATCTAGTGGCGGAAGCTCATCTCCTGATATCCTTTCACCAAGCGCAATTTTTTTAAATAGCTCATATGATCGATCCAGATCATCGTTGATGATAATGAAGTCATGTGGACTCTCATCCTTTGCGTACTGTATCTCCTTGAGGGCGGTGGCGAGGCGCTTCTGTATCGCCGTCTCTGATTCGGTTCCCCGATGATGCAACCGGGTACGCAAGGAAGAGAGAGACGGCGGAGAAACGAATAGATAGACCGGGTCGAGATTTGTACACTTTATCTGACGAACACCCTGGGACGAGTTCGAGGGGCAGCAAGGGACTAGGAACAGCACGACACACCTGCGCCTCGATGTCAAGAATACAACGACGGCCTTGTTGTTGGACATGACGGACAGTTGCAAAACTCGTGCCGTAGTGGTTGCCGGAAAATTCAGCATGTTCGATGAATGCTCCATCTTGGATGAGATCTCTGAACTTGGAGTGGGAGACGAAGTGATAGTGCTTGCCGTCAACCTCTCCGGGTCTTGGGTTGCGGGTGGTGTCTGGACTGGAGTAGAGCACGACAGATGGCCGAGCTGGAGGGAAGCTTACGGGAAACGCTGAAGCCAAACTTTTCGGGGAACTCGTTGAACAAACGGGTCAACAAGGTACTCTTGCCGACGCCTGAGGGGCCTGAGAGGACAAGGGGGCGCGCAAAGTCAGAACACAAGGCCATGGCTGCTCTTGTCAACATACAGCTGGTCGTGACGTGACGGTAACGGTGACCAGGTCACATCAAACTGTGATGGAGACCCTGGCTGGTCAGGCAAGCGCACACTATCCACTCTTCATCCTCGTCCCCGTCCCCTTCCTCGTTCTCGCCCCCGCTCTCCGCCTCCTCCCCATCGTCTTCATCGTTCTCTGGCCAAGGACCCCCTAGTTTCTTCCCTATCTCACACCCATATCTACGTACACCCACCATCAATCCGTTCTTTTGCTCATTCCTTCAACCCACCCCACATCTCTATATTTCTGTAAACCCCCCCGACGATCACCTTTACGAACTAATATGGGTGCTCTTTGCTGTCGTCCCCAGGTGAGTGCTCGTCCCCCCTTTTCTCCAAAAATTTCCGCCCGCTTCATCTCTGCATTTTCCCATCAAACTCACTCGATTCCCCCAGCCAATCGACTTTGACGGCGAAGTCAACCTCTTCCATTTCATTCTCTCAAGATGTGTTGGGAAAGGTGCCTTTGGAAAGGTTGGTCTTCTTCACTGTTCATTTCCAGTTCTCACGCATGTCTCCAGGTCCGGGTCGTAGAGCACAAGCAGACACACAAACTCTATGCGCTCAAGTACATCAACAAATCAAAGTGTGTCAAGATGAAAGCAGTTGCAAATGTCATACAAGAGCGGCGTCTACTGGAAGAGGTATCGCACTTCCTCTTGGTCCGCTCATTCGCCTCCCCCCACTAACGCTTATTTCTTCCCCTCTCCAAGATCGACCATCCTTTCATTGTCAACTTGCGGTACGCCTTTCAAGATGACGAAAATTGCTTCTTCGTCCTCGACCTTATGCTTGGTGGTGACCTCCGCTGTGCGCACATCTTTCTTTCCTAGCCGCCGACTTTTCTCACGTTCTCCACAGTCCATCTTGAGCGGTTAGGCGCTCTGGGTGAAGATATCGTGCGCTTTTATCTTGCCCAGCTATCATCCGCCTTGGCATTTCTTCACGAAAACCATATAATGCACCGGTACGTTCCTAATCATCCCTCTTACATATTTCTTATCTCGCTTCAGTGATATAAAACCTGATAATATTCTTTTGGATGAACGCGGAAACGCCCATTTGACTGATTTTAATATTGCCGTTCACTTTGGAGAACGTCGACTGACTGGTGTGGCGGGCTCAATGGCTTACATGGCACCAGAGTACGTTACTCACCTATGAGATGAAACATGTGGATACTGACGAAACCTCAAAAAGAATCTTGAACAAACGCGGATACTCGTCCCAGATTGATTGGTGGTCCCTTGGTGTCTGCGCTTATGAGCTCATCTTCGGCCGACGCCCCTTCCGCGGGCGATCAAACAGCGATCTGACATACAGCATATCCAAGGACCCACTCAAATGGCCCGAAGACGCTGACAAGAAGTGCAGTCGAGCCGGCATGCAAATTCTGAAAGGTGTGAGTAAGGTTCGAATGTCCGCTTCGTTCCGTCATAACTTGCCGAATAGCTTCTTGAGCGAGATACGACGAAGCGTTATGGGTGTAAACCCCACGGTGAAGGGTTCCAGGAACTGAAGCGTCATCCTTGGTTCAAGTCGATAGACTGGGACACCTTGGAATCGAAAGAACAGACTCCGCCCTTTATACCCGATGTACGCTCTCTACCACACACCTTGTTTCTGTTTGTTCACGACGATTATAGGCAAAGAAAGCAAACTTCGATGCATCTCACGAACTGGAGGAGCTCCTCTTGGAAGACAACCCACTCAAGGCCAAGGCGCGTAAAGCAAACAAGGATAACATGAGTGCAGAGATGAGGCAGATGGAAGAACAGTTCGTCATTTCGGTTATCACGTCTCACCCATTGCTTATATGAACCAGGTTCACATCTTATGACTTCAAGAAAATGCAACGACGGTCTTACTATCCTCATAACCAACATCTCGTTTCCACCGCTACGGTCACATCTTCCGGTGTTACATCTTCGCGACCTGGTACGCCTGCCAACGACCTCCGGGTGGATGGAATCACAATTCACGGTGGTAATGGACATTCGATGGAAATCAGTGGCAATGACCTAGAAGCAGTACGCGGTGAGAAGGTGCTGGACCAAAACTACTCGTAGCTCTCTGTCAGTGCCGCCGGTTCGACGCTGGCTGGACCTCGACGATCGACCGCTTGTATATGAGGTCGAGGTTTTGTTTGTCCGCGTTCTGTTCAGCTATGATTCCCTCTGCGTGGATCTTATATGCACTTCTCCAGGTTCCCCGTTTCGAGTTAATGAGTTTAACGTTTATTTTCTTAGTATTGTTTTACTTCCTCATTCTCCTAGCTTGTTTCCTTGTTACTTCGAACTGCCTGTTGTCTAACATACCTGTGGCTGGATTACATTAATTTTGTTTTGTACAAGAGGTAAATGGAGTGTTTTCACCCATCCAAAGTGTACCGGGTACCCTGGCGTCAACACGGCTGTGGGATTATTTTGCGCATGGCCCAAACTTGGTAACAGGCTTCCTTTAGTCAGTCCCAACTTCGAGCGCGCTCCACTTTATTCAACGTTGGGCATTTCTCGCCTGGGGACGCGTACTTGATCAAGTTCATCACCAGTCTTGCATGGAGGGGGTCCCGTTTTCGTTGTAAGCGTGTTTTTCTCGCTATTTTGTGTATTCCTATAACTGCCATTCCCAGCTTTTGTTCATTAGTGCAAGAAATATCTCTTAACAACGCAAGACGGACAACTAGTTCGACTCCTGTTGATATCTTCCAGCGCTGGACGCAAGAAGCTATCAGGCTATACCCCTCGTCTTGCGCGCATGCAACGTCAATAATTTTCGACCTTCTCTTCCCAAGTGATGACGTCAATAGGACGTATGGAATTCAAGAGACGAAGTTGGCGCGTTATATTTCGCGTGCATTGGGCGTTGACGCTGCTAGTTTGCTGAATTGGGACTCGGAGGGCTCGTCAGGAGTGTTAGGAGTCGAAACGAAGAAAATCATGCAACAACACGTTAGTCTCTTTACCTCCCCAACTTGGCATCGCAGTGACCCCGCGACTACCGCTAGCATACGCTCGAATCCAGTCAGAGCTCACTTACTGTGACTGAGATAAATGAAGCTCTCGACGAGCTTGCTTCTCATTGCGACTTTTCTCACATCTCTATTCGCCGGCGGTTCCCCTCAACAACACGAAGATCCCGCTTGGTTATTTTGCAGAGCTTGTACCGCGAGCTTCACCACAACGATGGAGCTATCTTAACACAGATTATTTTGAAGGATTTGCGTCCTATCCTATACCCTGTCGTTGCGGATCACTTTACGGTAGCCCTACGATGCTATAATACGTCGTCCGTGAAAATCCTCGCGAGGGGATCTGCACTGTCTTTGTGGAATCGTTTGATTTATGTCCCAACAACTGCACCAGGCCATTCAGTTCGCGATTTCAGCGATGTCTCTCTGGGCAAGCCTATCGAAGTAAGTTCAGGCCGACGTTTGACTTTTTTTTTGCCTGATGCCCTTTTCAGATACCAAAATCGCAAAAGGCTAGAAACTGTAAACATGCTCTCGGTTTCTTCGTGGGTTCTCGTGAACTTTGGGCAGAAACTAAGTACGATGGAGAACGCGCTCAGATCCATGTTGAAATGCTCCCAGACCATCCCCCGAAGATCACGATATTCAGCAAGAGTAAACGCGATTCCACTTTCGACCGTTGGGGTATTCACCCCCTTATCCATGACGCGCTTTGCTTGTCATCGCCTGCATCACGGAAAATCAAGACAAATGCCATTTTAGACGCGGAGATGGTTGCGATGCACGATGATGAAATTGACGGTTAGCCCATGATATCTGCCAAGGCTTCCTGCAATTGATTGGCTTTAGAGTTTTGGCGTCTTCGTAGCTTGATTGAGCAGAGTGCTCGAGGGCCAAGGGCTCGACCCATGAACCCTCCTCGATCGCCGAATAAAACGCAGAACCAGTGAATATTGTTATAACCTTACAGTAATCTCCTCCTCACATTGATCGGCATAGTCAATCACAGGGCTCGATTGTCACCGACACATCTGAAGCGCGGTATCTCGGCCTTGTCTTCTTTGATATCCTCCTTCTCGATTCTAGAGTGCTCCTCGGGGAGGCGTATTCCTCCCGTCGGGCTTTGCTGGAGTCTCTCATTCGCCGTGTTCCAGGAAAAGTCATGATAGCTAGTCGATTCCTCATCAATCTCGAGGACCAGGACGTGGCGTTAAGTAGCTTGCATGAGATCTTTGCCGACCATATTGCAAATCACCAAGAGGGACTGGTCATTAAGGCGGCCGAGTCTCGATATAATGATCGACGTTGGCCGTGGGTGAAACTGAAGAAAGACTACATACCAGGCTATGGAGATACACTTGATCTCTTGATAGTGGGAGCGGGCTGGGATAAAGACCGAGCTCGCGAACTCCTTGGTGCGTGGTCAAGCGTCATGACGGGATAGGCTACTCAAGTCCACCAGTGGGACCAAGTGTATTCACAACCTTCTATGTGGGTTCCTTTGAAACTCTCAACCAACCAGAAGGAGAAGACAGGGTTCGCATTTTCTAGTCCTAACTCGTGCATATCACTCACTGGAACTTTTAAGCGACCAGCGAGACTACACCTTCATGTGTACTTTACCGTGTCATACGGACTTGATCGAAACCAACTGGAGGAAGTCAACTTCCTGATCAAGAACTCTGACCACCGACCCTTTGGTGTGGTAAGCAAGTTCCTTGACTCTGTGGGATTTACGATAGGATACCAACTCCTCCAGGGGAACGAGACGCTCCCGTATACACTCAGCACCTACCAAGGGATCAAACCACCCGCGATTCTGCTATCTCAGCCACTTCTTGTGGAACTTTTTGGTGCAGGCTTTACAAAATCGCCAGGGAGCGGTGTGGGTCCACCTGCCCACCTGTGTCTGAAAGCTGGCTGATTCTACTTTCCTAGCACTACGAACTGCGGTTCCCAAGAATCACCAAGGTCTACCGAGCGATCGAGAGAAGCTGGTTAGAAGCAGTCAACCTGCATGATCTTCACAGGATTGCCCTTGAATGCATTGGCCGCGATCGTTCCGTCAAGGAAGTGGACGACTGGTGTAACAGTCTTTGGGGAAAGCCTACCTCCCCAAGTGCGAAATCTGTACTGAAGCGCAAGAGAACGGCGGAGCGCTGGCAGCTGAAACTTGCGCGTTTGGATGGGACGTTGAGACAATGCAGGACTTGTCCAAAGTAAGTCTCATGATTTGGACTCGTTATTGATCCTCCTCCCTCGCCGACTGACCGTCACGAAGCCTACAGGACTCCTCGCCCACCAAAAGCAAGACGCCGACACCTTCCGTCCCAGTTGTGACGCGTGCACTTGGCCCAAGCATCCCAACTTTACATGTACCCAAGCGGCTCGAAAAGTCACCTCCCGGGGTAATTCCAGACCGCGAGTTAGATTTCCAAAATGCGCTCGTTTGGGTAACACCACAAGGGCAAGGCACGATGTCGAACACGCATCCGTGGAGAGAGACAATTCCACGGAGTAACCAACTTCACTCTTTGGATTCCCTGCTGGCTGGCTGCGGTTGGACCATCGACGGCGAAGCGCATAATGCCGTTGAGAAAGGGGTTATCATTGTAACGAAGGGCAATGAGGCATGGAAAACTCACGCTCTCCAAGTCTTAGAAGCCCTCCCCGTGAGGGGAAAACCTATTTACATCATTGATGTACCGTAGTTTGCGACTGTAACTCCTCTAATTTATTCACTCATGTTAACTTCACTCGCTCGCCGATGTATCCGAGCACCTCGAGTGGTGCCCATCCCTCAAGGCAGATCTCTTTCTGCCTCGCCTGCAACAGCTGCAGCTCGTGCAATTGTGTATTCGGGAAATGGCAATCCTTCGGAAGTGCTGAGCGTTCTAACTTTCCCAGACCTACCACCTCCACCAACAAACACTCTCAATGTGCAATTCTTGCTCTCCCCTATAAACCCAGCGGATATAAACGTCATTGAAGGGGTTTATCCTTCCAAACCTAAACTCAATGGGAATTTGACCACCTCTGGACTGGGAAGTCAACAGGACCCTGTGTTTGTGGGCGGAAATGAAGGTCTTGCACGAGTCTCCGCTTTGGGGTCTGGTGTGGAGGGTTTGCAGGAGGGAGATTGGGTGGTTATGAAAACCCCACAGGTTGGAACGTGGAGGACATCTGCGAATGTCAAACCAGGCGATGTGTTGAAAGTGCCCAGTGCAGACAAATTGACACCAGTGCAAGCTGCAACGCTCGTGGTACGTTTATATTACTTCCTAATGGTTTGTGGGCTGAAGAGGTTGTAGGTCAATCCTCCGACTGCTTGGAATCTACTTCATGACTTTGTTCAACTCTCGGAGGGTGACTGGGTCATTCAAAACGGTGCCAATAGCGCTGTTAGTCTCATAAGGTTTTGTTTAAAGTATCGAGCTAAAACAGTCCTGTTAGGTGGGTCAGTGTGTAATCCAAGTAGCTGCTGCGAAAGGATACAAGACTATCAATCTGGTTCGCAATAGGCAGGCCTCCTTTCTCGCTTCCCGAGTGACAGAGTCTTATGAAGCGTAATTGGTTTTTAGGTCTGACCTACCAATATTGCAGCAACGTCTGCGTGAACTTGGAGCGACCGAAGTCCTCACGTACGACGAGCTTGCTCAAGACGGGATCCGCGATAAAATAAAAAGTTGGACCAATGGAAAGGTAACTCATGACTTACTCTCGAGATGCGCATTAACCAATACACCAAAGGACATTAAACTCGGCCTGAACTGCGTCGGTGGGTCCAGTCATGGGCTCTACGAAACGAGACCACTGATCATATAGCAGGCGGGCCTGACACAACACGGATGGCACGCTTCCTTGGCAAGGATGCGCACTTGGTTTCCTACGGTGCCATGTCGAAAGCTCCGCTCTCTTTGCCGACGTCCCTGTTCATCTTCAAGAACCTAACATCACATGGATTCTGGCAAAGTCGGTGGTATGCTGACCATTCTCTCGAGGAACAACAATCAATGCTGCGCACACTCACGGAATTGATGGCGAACGGAAAGGTATCCGTGGTTTTGCAATAATTTCGAGAAAGCACTCACGTCTTTTCAAATCCTCAGCTTCTAGCTCCAGATCACGAGATCGCATCGATTCGTGGTAGCGATTCCGATGAAGTAGCAAGTGAACACATTAGATCCATGGTAGAGGGTATTACCTCAGGACAATATGGGAAGAAAGTACTACTGCAGTTCGAGTCTGACGAGGCATAAGTAGCGTATGTGTTGCAGACTATCGCATTTTCCGGTCTTCGAAGAAACCCTGAAAAGAAAGTCTAGTTCAGTAATGCGAGGGGTGCACAAATAATTTCACCCTACCTTTAAGTGTCGTAACTGCCATACGCAGGTCCCAACGAGTACAGTAATTTGAGCCAAGCTATACCAAACGGCACGAGAGTTTGTATTCTCGCTCAAGTCACGATAGTCCGCTTCACGTTCCCGTTGGTATTGCTGTTCCCTTCTGATATCTTCGAGTTTTTGGTTGAGGTCTCGTATCTTGCTTGCGAGGTCGGATACATGCGAGCGGTCCTGCTCGACATCTGGTCTGGTCGAGCCAACAACGATGTCAAGGTAGAGGCGGATGTGAGTGCTTGAGAACCATGATGTATAGTTAGTAGAGAGACAGATGGAGTGGTCGCCAGCGCCGTGAGACGTGAATGTAAATTTGCCGTCTGGTGGACCTGTTGTCTTGACCATCACTTCGCTGGTATCCAGTTCCTATTTTAAGACTTGGTTAACGATGTAATACTGTTGTGGGCCAGTGCCGAGCTGACCTCCACTTCGACGATGATTCCCAGCTCTTCGTTGTTGACATATTTCTGCTGGCCTTCATCCCATTCCAAAGCACGGTAATGACCTGAAGAGAGCCTGAGTGACGAGTGATGCAAGTTTGGGGTAGAGTCTTACCCTCCACGACAGTGTGTGTCGGTAATTCTTCAATGAAACAACGCTGCTGGTTAGCGTCGAGGTAGAAATGAAGGGCATTGGCCGTCGCAGCCGTGAAAAGGAGGAAGCATATCCAGAACGTTGAGCGGGCCATGGCGTGGTCGTATCAAGAGTTTGGCCTCGATAACGTGGCATTTGTTTGGCAAAGCCCTGCGCCGTAAGCACCCCGATGCCCAGGTTCACACCAAATCAGCGCTGGTAAGAGAGATAAATAGTACAACGAAGAGTACAAGCACATGCGTATCCTAAGGAGGTCGTGTAACAGGCGCCCCGAGGTTTGAGCTCGCTGAACGACTAATCATACCTCCTGCACCACCGAATCCATTGGCGCCACCAGCGCCACCTCCCAGAGCACCCAAAAGCAAATCTCGACAACACCGCGCACGTTCCCTTCTTTGCACAAACCAACTTCCCGCATCACATGTCACGGCAAGAGGAACGCCAATAATACCCTTCTCCCGTGAAGATCTGACAACACGAACGAGTTCGTCCACCTCCGCCTCGGAATCCAAATCGTCCAGGTTCTCCGGCGGGTCCTCGCCAAGTTCTTCTGCAGTTTTCACCGTTGTAGTCGCAGCTTTCTTTCCGACCTTCTTTGTACTGCCGACCGTCGTGGATTTCTTGGTCACCAAGGTAGACGGGTCAACTCCCAATGCTGCTGCTGCCTCGCGCTTCTTCTCCAGTTTCTCCCTCTCGCGTTTCTCTTTCTTTTCTGCCTTTGTCTCACGTTTAACAGGTTCAACGAAATTTGGGTTATTGGCCCGCTGCCATTCAAGTAGCAATTCGTCATAGAGTTTAGACCGACCCTGTACAGCGCGTTTGGCGCCCATGGAATGCGATTTACACGTCAATGAACGTGAACATGGCAGGCCTTTATCGTTTATGACACCGCATTGACGGTCATAGTCAACTGGTCCTTTAACGCGACCTTTAGTGACTTTGGTTGCCGGTTTTGCCTTCTTTTTGGGTGGTAAAGAAGGATCCGAGGGAGATGGAGATGCCTTGCGTTTCTTTGAATTCTTCTTTGGGTCTGGTGAAGAAGAGAGAATCGTGAACCCATGTCAATGGTTGGAATAGAATGTGGTACCTTCAGTATCGGCGACGAGCTTAGATGTCATGCCTTTCTTTCCACCGGCACGGATGGTGGCACAATTCTCTGAGGGCAGATGATAAGGTGTAAGTGATATAAAGAGACGTGGACCAAACCTGCATGTTCTGAGATGAAACTTCGCAGAATGGGTTTGTCGCATTCTTTACACCTAACAACACCAATGTCGGAGGTGGATGTGAGGGGCTGTGGTCCAAATAGTTTCATGTCGCGTGCAGAAAGCCATGAAGTTGGAGGAGAGGGGGGCGAAGCCACGCCAAGCGGTGGTGAAGGAGGATCAAGAGCATCCCAGGAGAAGGGCGGGGACGCCGGGCTTGGGGACTTCTTGAGTGTTATCGCCATGGCGGGGTGGTGTAAGAGAGATGAGGTCACTTGTCACAGACGTCACACCGCGTCCAGTCGTTTCAACTCAAAGCAAGTCTCTAGAGTATGCTCTATACATTCGTCTGCTATTACTACATATAAAAGTCCGGCTTGCGAGAGTTCATTCCGTATTCTCCAAGCGCTGAACTCAGGTCCTCCATCGTCAGCGTCGTTCGCGTCTTGTCCTAAGCAGTATCCATCAGCTTTGGAGCAATTGTCATGCGCGTCTCGCGCCTTACCTTGAGTGAACCTGGCCCAGTGAGGGGCTGATTTGCGCGGGCACGACCTCCTGCTGCATTCGTGCGAATTCGTGCATGCTGATATGCATCAGCAGCAATATCAGAAACAAATTTCTGAGCTGCCAACGATAGCAATCGCTTTCTGAAACAAAAGGGTCATTGGAATCCGTCATGTTTGGCTCATGCCACATACAGGCGAACATCATCACATTCAAAGCCGACCTTTTGCAGGTAATAGTCGGTGACCTCATTAGGTATCTCACAGAACTCGTCAATTGCGAGCGGAAAGGTAAGGTGGCCCACAATACCAGTGGTTCATAGTCATCCAACATTAACAAGAACTCGGCGAGAGTTCGGTCCTTTCGCGCCTCCTCTGCGGCTTGTCTTGTCCCGCTTTGACTCGAGGTGGAGGTGCTCGCAGTTCCTTGAGTCTGAGAGGCATCCTGCGCAGCAGGGGTGTAGGACGAGATGGGGTATGCGAAGGCGGATGCTTGTTGTGAGGTCATGTCGCCTGTGGCCACACGGACAGAACAAGGGCTGTGAAGTCCGCGAATCGGAGTTCGTAAAATTGAGTCCCCGCGCTATTTAGATATCACGCCGATCGTCCACCTCAAATTTTCGTCGTGAAATTGTCCCCCATAGTGAGTGAGTGTCGCTTCGTTTCTTCCACATCTGTTCTTCCTTCCACATGATGTTTGAGGCATTTGGCTTTATGCAAGATATCCTTGCGGTGCAGAAACCTATCTCAGCTACCTTCAGGCTTTGACCTGCTTTTCTGAATTGTTGTCGTTGTTCTACACCTTTTTTGTGAATCAATGACTCATAGTATTCTTTTTTACAGGTTTTCACTAACGACTACATATGATTGGGGAGGTTCGATACTCTAGATGTCGTTCAGTATCTTAGGTGCCAGGTTGGTACAAAAAATGTGTCTATCAAAGCATAATATACAAATTACGACACATCCATCTTGATCAAATTTTCTTCGCCTGGGATTGAGGCGGTTGAGCTGAACTGATCCAGGGCCAGTAGAAGGGCATCAACGTTGGGTGAGGCGATGAACCTCTTATTCACTTCTCCCAACACCTTCACTTGTTTGGTGTTCGCGTCAAAGTGAACTGCTTGTTGCAAAAAGGATGGTTGTGTGGCTGGGTGAACCTGAGAGAGAGATGTCAGAGTTGGAGTCAACTTCGTCACCTCAAACGTACATCGAGGAGGATGCCATTCGATAAGCGCATTTTGACCGCACCGCTACGGTAAACTTCCAATTGTCCTATAACTCCATCGACAATCGATCTCTCATTTTGATCGTCGGCTTCAGGCTGGGCAGATGCCATGGTATCTGTACCAAAGGCAACCTTTTTGGGCGTGTCCACGGGTACAGCGACGTCTGGGGGGTTTGCTGTTGGAGGCAGGACTTCAGGGAAAGGGTCGGGAAACTGGAAAAAGTACAGTCGCTCTTTGTGTAAAGAAGAGGCCTGCAGGTAATCAGTATAACGCCTGGAGAGAGATATGAATTGCCTGACTATCGGAGAGGCGCCATTGGCAGAGAAATCCTCGAAGATAGCTTCGGATTCCTCCTCGGAACCCGATTCACTTTTCGCTTCGCTCACTGGGCGGGCATCAGTAACATAGAGTAGACGCGAGAGTCAAGAAGCGTACGTGTCCCCAGGGGTTCCTCTGTCTTGGTACGCTTCCCTTTAGAGTGGTCCTTTTGTAGACTTTCTGGAGCCATCCAGTCAAGTTGTCGGACATTGCTCAAATCGATTATCTCGACACCGTCCTCCGGGTCAGAATAAACTTCGGGGTCTAAGGCTGTTATGCCCTTGCTAGCATCGTAATCCACCTTCCCTTTCAAATCGTGTTCAAGCCGCGCTCCGGAAGGACCATTCTGCGGGGCAGCGGAAGTAGAAGCACTCGGGACGACTGGAGCCTGACTCGGTCGTGGTACGGTTCGACGAGCGGCGTTTCCTGCTAAAGCTGGACCCATGGCGAAAGGACCACTTGCAGTCATCTCCGCATTGGTCCGTGGTGGTGGTCGACCTCGTCCGCGACCGCGAGGATCGCCCCTGCCTCTGGAAGAGCTAGGTTGGGCATTATCGCTGCTCGGACCGGGTACAGACTGAGAGGCGGGTTCCTAGAGGAAAAATGGAACCAGCCATGATTGAAGGGATAGTAGAGCATACCTGCTTGACTTCTCTAAGTTGAACGGGTAGAAGATCGTGTAGGACAAGGGAAGGGTGAAACTTACTCTTTTTTACGGCGTGTGGGCAGGGTTGGGACAAACTTGAGTCTTGCGGTTCCCTGGCGTGTTACATCGGACTGCTTTTTGGCCAAGCTCGCTATGGCCCTTTGTGAGCCCGGAGGATTCGAGTTTGGGTTGGACATTTGATTAGAAAGAACGAAGGCGGTTGCCATCAACGATTGCCGATAAACTTTGTCAACTCTTGTCTACATTGCCCAACTGCCCTGCAGAATGGTCGAGGGAGCCCAGGTCCAGCACTTGCGCGTCACATACAACGATATCCATAATCTCATTCGAAAGGCGACACCAAAAATCGCAGAGTTCGATCCAGATCTCATGGTGGCAATCGGTGAGTCCTTATCATCCTTATTTCGTCTGCTCTCAATGCTCACACCGGCATAGGTGGTGGGTCAGTACTTCACCGGTCATTCTCAATACACTCCTGTTCATCGCCCTGATGTCCACCAACACGCAGTGGCTTCTTTCCTGCACGTGTCATGGTGCGTTCGGGTTCTCTGATCCTTCATCACTCATTTACCTTCTGCCCAGAGAACCTTCCTTCGTGGCTCGACAGGCAAGAAAACTCTTCAAATACAGGCCATCGGACTCTCCTTGTACGAGCCTCTCCTCGGAACTACTGCAGAACAGATCGGAAACGAAGTTATTCGAACACAGTGGCTGTGTGTACTCCTTTATCTTGCCTCCCGAGTTCCCTCTTTTTAGTGTCCCAGTGGGCCAGATGCAGGAAAACTTCTCTTGGGAAAGCGAGTTTTGATAGTTGTATGTGGTCCTTAATTATAATATCTTTCCTTTCTGATTCACGTTAGGACGAAGTTGACGATACCCGAAAAACGCTACAGTAAGCCCCGCTGTATCACCGGACTTTACCTGTGAGACGAGCTTATCGTGTACTAGTTACGCACTATCGGAGCTTCGGAAAGATGTCCTGACGGAATTAAACACTTATCCAGTCCACGAACAAGAGAAGCTCCTTGGTTCGACCAAGTTTGCTGTTTTTGTTGTCCACAACAAGCTCAAGGGGAAGCTCGCCGAATTGCCCGCAGGAATGCCGTAAGTTCATCGTGTCATCTTACAGCTGCGCAGTTGAGTATAATTGCGCATTCAGGTATTACTCCGGCGCAGATGTGGGGGACGTGTGGTTTGTAAATGCTGTCTATCCTCGCGATTACTTCTGACGATCCTCTTCTCTTTCAGGCTAGATTATCCTTGGGAAGCAACGTAATATCGTCATTTATCCTGTTACCCCAGCCTTGACATCTTCTGCAGGGATATAGAGGAACATGACAGACTCGCAGCTCTGGATAGGACCTCATAATGTGCCTTATCACAAGTTGAAACCAAGCTATCGTAAATTTGAAAATCGTTTTGTGTTTGTTTGTGGTTGCACATGAATTCCCGGTTTCTGCCAATTTGATTGCAAGACCCGCCTCACCTCTCTTCTGCTAGGTGCGTGTTTGGTCCTTGTAATAAGCCCACTCATTCTCCGAATTGTGGAGACCATGTTTCCCGTAACCCTCACTTAGGCTCGCTCAATTGTGTTGGGAGAGATGTTCTGTTCGTAAAGTGATAAAATTAGATTAGAGAAGGTTCGCCGCAATGTCGTGGAACAAGGATTCAGGCAACGCGTTGCCTGCACCCATGTATTAGATTGCTGCGGACAGTCTCTAGATTGACCTTATCAAGCGGTCCGTAGGTGTCGATGGGTGCTAATCCCTTGCCGCAGCAAAGACAAGGTTCTCCGCGATAGATTGTCGAATGAACCCCAAATTTCAGGCATATATACTCGTAAAGTGAGTAAAGGGAAAAGTGTGATCTCTGCTTCTTGGTCTCGTGTCAACGGGCGTCTATCCACCAGGTATCCCTGCAGTCTCCCCAAGACATCTCGTCAACCTCTCATCCTCACTCCACCATCCACAGCATGGCAAATCCAAATCGTAACAAGCGGCTTGAGAGCCACTACTGGGCCGTGATCAAGGGAGAAAAGGTTATCAACAACCTGCAGAATGCACAACTTTTCCTGGAGGGTGTTCGCAATCAGAAAGATACTGAGCGTTGCATGTCAGACCTCGTCACTGGTGCCGGTAATGGAACCACGGCCCTCGGTTCGGCAATGCGCTACGACACTTCGCCAGGGTTCATGAATGGTTTTGCATATCCCATTCTCACTTACCTGCGGCTCAACAGCCATGGTGGGACCCTTCTCCACCAGGTCATTGACCAAATCGTCGACCCACCTCACTTCTTGAATGCGTTCAGAGGCGCATTTTTGCAACGCGCCCTAGATCAAGACAACCAGCTCAATTTCGCATGGCTGTTCTGTCAGCTCATTTACACCGGAAGCAGCTCATACTTCGACCAGTTAGAGCAACACAATCTTCTCTCCATGTTCCTCAGCTCGAAAATCTCGGGAGTTCGAACACAAGGAGACGAAGTTCAGCGACTTGTCAACTCCCGTAATGGAGTTTCCGCCGCTCTTCCACCCGGGGAACCACATCCTGGAGGGCGTCATGATAACGACAAAGAAGATTATCGCACCATCTCTATCCTACCCACTGCCAGCGAAATCACATCGGCGGAAGAACCATTTCTTCGTCAGGCGCAGTCGATCAACCATATTCAAGATGGTCGCATCAATGCGCACTTGGACAATCAATTCCGTCTCCTTCGGCAGGATATGCTACACGAAATGAAGGACGAGCTGAAGCTACTCCGCACTCCGCAAGCGAAGCAGGGCCGTACACCGCGCGGAATGAAGCTCAAAGGGCTTACACCAGAGGGTCTATATTATGGCCCGGAAAAGAGACACGTCAAATGGGGCATTGCCTTCCGCTGCTCAACAGACTTACCACTCTTCAAGAAAGAGACAAATGAGCAAAAGAGAAAGGCTCAGCTGAAGGACCATCCCCAGGTCTTGAAACATGGGTCCGTTGTTTCCCTTTTGATCGACGGTGAAGTGGTGTCCTTCCCTGTTCTACACCGCGACGAAGATCTCTTGGTCCAATCACCTGCCATAGTTGTCCTGCAATTTGAGGGACGGGCTAGTATTACGCTGACACTCTCCCGAATGAAAGTCGCCCACGACATCTCCCTGATTGTTACAGATACACCATTTTTCGCATATGAGCCCGTTCTCAAGGCTCTCCAGGATATTAGAACACTTCCTCTCGATCAAGAACTCCTCCACTACGTTGAGACCACACCACAGCTGCCTCCAAGGCTATCGCGTATCGCAATGGAAATCCACTCCAAAGTCTGGGCAGACCCTGACTCTGACTTGCAGCCCATCTTAGCCACTGCTAGTCCCGGCCCCATTCAACTTGATGAATCACAAACCGAGTCCCTTCTATCCGGACTTACAAAGAATGTCTCGTTGATCCAAGGGCCACCTGGTATGTCACTTGCTTCACCCCCGTTATTTCGTTGTTGACCGCCATCAAGGGACTGGGAAATCGTTCATCGGGTCACTCCTGACGAAGGTGCTACACGACAACACGGACGATCGTATCTTGATCGTTTGCTACACGAATCATGCGCTCGATGATGTCCTTGATCACCTATTAAAAATCGGTATCCCCTCCGATACCATGGTACGGCTTGGCGCTCTTCGCAAAGTTGATCCCAAAATCGAGGCCCTCAGCATCTTCAAGCAACAGCGGACATACAAGTGGAAAAAGTCAGATTGGACCATGATCAACTTTTGTCAACAGAACATCCAGTCATCGCTTTCTGAGCTTGACACAAAATTCAGGCATTATGCGACATACACGGCCACCGACCAAGAGTTGCTTGACTACCTCGAATTCGAGGAACCACACTTTCACGCCGCTTTCCTACTTCCCGCATCTAGTGATGGTATGGCACTTGTTGGGAAGAATGGTCGGGCGATTTCGCCAACATACTTGATTCATCAGTGGATGATGGGTTGGGATGCAGGAATTTTCAGGAGTAGACCGTCCATCGCAGAGTCTCCCGTGTGGGAACTATCAAAGCCAGAGCGTCTCCGGATCTCAGGCGAATGGAAAAAAACCCTCTTTGCTGAAGTTATTGAAGAGTGTTGCGACAAATCGGAACGATACAATCGACATATAGACGACCTCGCCCGGAAGAGAGGAGAAGAGGTCGTTGAACTTCTCAAACAACGGAGGATCATTGCGTGCACAACCACAGCTGCCGCAAAATACACGAAGGATATCCAGGCTGCCACCCCAGGGATAGTCCTAGTGGAAGAAGCCGGAGAAATCCTCGAGAGCCATGTCTTGACGGCTCTGGGTGAGAAGGCCAAGAAATTAATTCTCATTGGTGATCATAAGTATGTATAATTTCTTGCTTACCGTGGATGTACTATGGTCTCATGAAAAATCAGACAACTCCGTCCCAAGATCAACAATTATGACCTCAGCGTGGAGACGGAGTTGGGTTTTGACCTCGACGTATCCCTTTTTGAACGACTTATCCTGAACGGCTATCGTCATAGCACCCTGCAAAAACAACACCGCATGAGACCAAAAATTTCTGCGCTCATCCGGGAGCTGACTTACGAAAATTTAAAGGACGCCCCATCAACTGAAGGCCGTCAAAATCTCCGAGGTGTCCGTGACAATATTGTATTTATCAACCACGACGTCCCCGAAGATGAAGATCCCCGTATCCGTGACCGGATGGATTCCATGTCAGCAGCGTCCAAGCAAAATAAACACGAAGTAGACATGGTCCTCAAGATTGTGCGTTACCTTGCTCAGCAAGGATACGGGACAGAAGAAATGGTTGTCTTGACACCATACCTTGGTCAGCTACGCCTGCTGAAGACGACGCTCCAGGGGCAACAAGGGATAGACCCCATTCTTAGTGACTTGGATTCATTTGACCTTATCCGAGCTGGTCTTCTTAGTCCCGCTGCAGCCAAGGTCAGCAAAAAAACTCTTCGTCTGGCAACTATCGGTGAGTAGACGCACGGCGATCACTGTGGTGAAAGAGGGGTTTCAAACTGATTTGTTCCCTTTAGACAATTACCAAGGTGAAGAAAGTAAGATTGTCATAGTATCCCTCACAAGGAGTGGAGGTAAGATCGGGTTTATGAAGTCCCCAGAACGTTTGAACGTCTTGCTGTCAAGAGCTCGAGATGCTCTGATCATGATTGGCAACGCGGAGACTTTTGAAAAGACTGGGGAGCCGTGGGTTAAATTACTCCAGCTTCTCAAAAAGGGCGGTCATATCACCACTGGCCTTCCAGTCCGTTGCCAGCAGCACCCAACGCGTGAGGCGGTTCTCACAAGTCCGCAAGACTTTGATGCTCAATGCCCGGATGGGGGGTGTGATGAACCCTGGTAAGTCAAATTTTGTCGAGCTAAGCAGATGATCGTTTACCGACCCTCCTAGCGGTACCATGCTCAATTGTGGGGTTCATAAGTGCCCGTCCAAGTGCCATCAAATCTCTGACCATTCCAAGATGACATGCGAGGCACCCGTAGAAGATCAATGCAGCAAAGGACATCCCTTGGTTTGGGAGTGCCATGCTGGTAGGCCGTTCTGCAAAAAATGCGAGCAAGAGCAAAAGCGGGACGAAAAGCGAAAAGCAGATCGCATCGCACAAGAGGCCAAGCGCGAGGCGGAGCGATTGCGCCATGCAAAGGAGCTTGATGAAATCGAGGATGAGCTTCAGAATATACGAGAGGCTCAACAAAATGCGCATATAACGAAGCAACGGGAGGATGTTTTGAAGCAGAAGAAGAAGGATCTTGAGGCATTGAAGGCTCAAGCTGCTCAACCGAAAGAACCAAGAACTCCTCGTCCTTCAGCCTCATCAGGATCACCGCCTCGTCCTTCATCTTCGTCCTCATCAGTATCACCGGCATCACCCCGCTCATTATCCCCGTCAACCTTACCAACCTCACTCGCTGCACCTACGACACCGACGCCCATGCTTCCTTCTCCCTCACGGAATCAGGTCCAAGCTAGACCTCCAGTAGCCAAGAAGAAGGCGCAGAAACCTATCACCCCCAAACTATCACAGGCAGAGGCGGACTGGAAGCGTCGCAAGGAGATAGAAGGTGACAGCAACGAAGCTGTAGACGAAGTCATGGAGATGACTGGACTCGAAGACGTGAAGCAGAAGATTCTCGACATCAAAGACAAAATTGATGTCGTCATTCGTCAAGGAACTGACATGAAATCTGAACGGTTTAACGTCGCGTTTCTTGGGAACCCAGGGACTGGTGCGTACTCAAAAGTAGAAGTCGGGGTGTCTGTTTCTGGAGCTGATGGTTTCCAGGTAAAACGACTGTTGCTCGCCTATACGCTAAGTTCCTTGCTTCGGTGCAGGCTTTACCTGGTAGTTATTTCAGGGAGACTACAGGGAGTCGGCTAGCAGAGGGCGGTATCTCGTTCGCTCGAAAAGAAGTCGTCGAGAAGGTTCTCAATGCCGGAGGAGGAACCATTTTCATTGACGAAGCATACCAGCTCGCATCCGATCACAACCCTCAAGGTCGTCAAGTCCTCGATTTCTTGTTGGCGGAGATGGAAAACCACGTCGGGACCTTGGTGTTTATCCTCGCGGGTTATAACCGGGAGATGGAGAGGTTTTTCGAACACAACCCCGGCATTCCAAGCCGTGTGCCCCTTCGCATGCAGTTCAACGATTATTCTGACGAGGAGCTGCTTTCAATGTTTGGCACACTCATCGCGAAGAAGTTCAAGAAGAGAATGAAAGTCGAGGATGGTGTAGATGGCCTTTATGCTCGCGTGGCGATCAAACGCCTTGGTCGGGGACGAGGACGACCAGGCTTCGGAAACGCTCGAGCCCTACAAAATGTGGTTCAAAAGATGACTGATCGTCAGGCTGCACGGCTTGCCCAAGAAAGGAGGTCAGGACTACAACCAGATGACCTCCTTTTGACAAAGGAGGATCTCATTGGGCTGGAACCGTCAAAGGCCCTTGCCGATAATGCGTCATGGAAGGAGCTTCAGAAATTGATAGGGCTGAAAGCTGTCAAGGACAATGTCCTGACTATGTTCAATACGATTTCGACGAATTACTGGCGTGAACTACAAGAGGAAGAGCCGCTCGCAGTCAGCCTCAACCGTGTCTTCCTTGGGTCTCCTGGTACGGGCAAAACGACCGTCGCAAAGCTCTACGGGCAAATTCTGAGCGACTTATCCTTGTTAAGTAGTGGAGAAGGTAATGTCTTTACTTTTTTGGGGCGCATTTTGAGATGCTCAGCCAGGGTTTTCAGTCGTCGTAAAGAATCCGGCCGATTTCATCGGCGCAGCTCTTGGTCAATCTGAACAGTATACCAAAGCAATTCTCGCGGCAACTGTCGGTAAAGTCCTTGTAATCGATGAGGTCTGTCTATTCGCAAATATGGTTATGGTGTACTGACACAAGGGAATAGGCATACATGCTCTACGGGGGTAGCAGCTCAAATGGTGGACAAGGGCAGGATTCATACAAAACTGCGGTGATTGATACCATCGTGGCCGAAGTACAAAACGTCCCAGGCGATGACCGCTGCGTGTTGCTACTCGGATATAAGACCCAGATGGAAGACATGTTCCAAGTAAGGAGGAATCTTCCCGTCGTGGCGGCCTGTGGCTGATAAAGGGTTCATTCAGAATGTCAATCCTGGTCTAGCTCGTCGGTTTAAAGTCGAGGATGCATTCCAATTCGACGACTTTACGAAAGATGAGCTAATGCAGGTCCTCAAGATGAAACTAGACGGTCAGCATTTGGAAGCCACAGATCTGGCGATAGAAGTTGCTTTGGATGTTTTAGAACGTCGCAAGCGCCGCCCAAACTTCGGGAATGCCGGGGAGGTTGAAAACCTCATCGGGGAGGCCAAGATACGGCAACAGGCTCGACAAGCTCACCTCCCACCACAGCAACGAGCCCGAATCGTTTTCAATCCCGAAGATTTCGATCCAGAATTTAATCGAGGGGAGAATGCATCCATCAACCTCGAGAAATTATTTGAGGGCATTGTTGGCCACGAAGATATTCAACAGCGGCTCATGAAATATCAGAGAATCGCGTTGGCTGCCAGGAAGCGCAATCGTCCGATAGGTGACCAAATCCCGACAAGCTTTGTTTTCAAAGGGCCCCCAGGTAAGATATTTTCCACTTGCAAGGCGTATTACTGACCCGGAGCAGGAACTGGGAAAACCACGGTCGCGCGCAAGATGGGACAGGTTTACTACGACTTGGGGTTCCTTGCTTCCGCAGAGGTTGTCGAGAAATCCGCATCGGATTTGGTTGCACAATATGTCGGGCAGACTGGACCCAAGACCAAGAAACTCATGGAGAGTGCACTAGGACGAGTGCTGTTCATCGACGAAGCATATCGACTTGGTGAAGGTCATTTTGCACAGGAAGCCATCGATGAGCTCGTCGCACTGTTGACGCACCCTACATTTCACCAGAAAATCGTGGTCATCTTGGCCGGCTATACGAACGACATGGACCGTTTATTGTCTCGAAATTCCGGTTTATCAAGTCGATTCTCGGAACAGGTGATGTTCCCCCCAATGGAGCCAGAAGGGTGTCTTGAGCTCCTGCTAAAACGGCTAGAAGAGCAGGATGTCCGTTGTGCAAGTTTAGAGAACAGAGCATCCGGACTCTATCAGATGATGAAAGGGCTTTTGCAGCAGCTAGTCTTACTAGAGAATTGGGGGAATGCTCGGGATGTGCAAACTCTTGCAAGGGAGATTGCTGGCGAGGCGCTCGCTCGCGACACTGGTCTTCTGACAGCTTCTTTGGCGGTCGACGACAAGGTTGTGATCAGGTGCACGGTTTCAATGCTGGCCAGACTCTCTGCACAATCAGGGGTTCAGCCAAGTCCACATTCCAGGCCTACACAAGAGGCATCTCAATCCTTGCCGCCGCAAGGTCAGAGCAATATAACCACGTCGACAGAGATACAAAAGCGAGTGGCCTCACCCCCGCCAGCCGACCAGGGTCACGATTACGACGATGATGATGGGAGGGATGCTGGGGTCAGTGACCAGGTATGGCAGCAACTGCAGAAAGACTGGGCCATGGCAGAAGAGGCAGATCGCCGGGCACAAGAAGAACTAGTCCAGATGAGAAGGAGGCTAGAGGAAGAACAAGCAAGGCACAGAATGTTCCTGAGGCAGATAGAAAATATGGAGAAGCAGAAGCGGGAGCAAGCACGGCTGCGGGAGCTGGAACGGATCAGGGCGCTCGAGGCCGAGATGGAGAGAAAGCGCAAGGCAGAGGAGGAAAGACGGAAGAAGGAGGCCGAGGCTCAGGCCAAACTGCGGCGACTTGGGGTCTGCGTGGCTGGGTTCCAGTGGATAAAGCAGAGCGGTGGCTATCGTTGTGCCGGGGGATCGCACTTTGTGACGGACGGGCAGCTTTCGCGTAGTTGATTACGTACACACGATTTTCTGATAAAATGCAACTCGGATTTTTGGACACGAACACACTCGCCTCTCAGCCCTCAACGTCCCGGCCCAACTCTGACTGCCATGCAAGATGAAATAGACTACGAGTCTCTTCCTCCAAATGCTGGCCTCGCCGTAAGCCTTCCTCACTGCAGCACCCGTCCACCTCACCCACACAATCCCCCCCACAGGTCAACATGTTGGCTGGTGCCTTGGTTTGTCTTTCTCCCCAGCTTCCCCAAGTTTCTGCTCATCTCCTCGTCCAGGCAGGCATCTCAGAACATGCCGTCATGTTCCCTGTCGATAGCATCAAGGTCTGTCTATACACACTGCCCAGCTGAACTCGCTCTCATCCGTACTGCTAGACGCGCATGCAAGTCTTTGCTACTTCTCCGGTGGCCGTCTACAGCGGGGTGGGCAATGCATTTTCTCGCATATCTTCGACGGAGGGGATGAGGGCCCTCTGGAGGGGTGTCTCCTCGGTTGTCCTTGGAGCAGGTCCGGCACACGCTGTGCACTTCGGGACTCTCGAAGCCGTCAAAGAACTCGCAGGCGGAAACGAGGCCGGAAACCAATGGGTCGCGACATGTGAGTTTTCCCTCCACCGGCCTCTCACGTCGCTCTACCATTCCTGTTGTCTTCACTTCTTATCTCATTGTTGTTATTCTTCCTCTTCCCGCAGCTCTCGCGGGCGGCTCAGCCACAATTGCTAGTGATGCCCTCATGAACCCTTTTGATGGTATGTCCACCTCTTCCCATAGTGTTCACGTACGCCAACCTCCGATTCTTTTCAATCTCATCAAGTTATCAAGCAACGGATGCAGATGCACAAGTCAGAGTTCCGATCAGTCTGGACTTGCGCCCGAGTGGTATACCGAACCGAAGGTTTAAGTGCCTTTTATGTCTCTTATCCCACCACCCTCGCCATATCAATCCCCTTCAACGCCATACAATTTACGGTCTACGAACACGTAAAACGCTTCATGAATCCAACACATGAATACTCACCGACTTCCCATATTGTCGCCGGCGCTGTCGCTGGAGCCGTTGCTGCTGCTGTTACAACACCACTAGACGTCGCCAAGACCATTTTACAGACTCGCGGAACCTCCAGCGAAGCTGACATTCGGAATGTTCGTGGAATGGCAGACGCTTTTCGTGTTATATGGAACAGGGACGGACTTAGAGGGCTTTCTCGGGGACTTACACCTCGAGTTCTCACCATAATGCCCAGTACTGCGTTGTGCTGGTTATCTTATGAATTCTTCAGTGAGTCTGATCTTCTTCTTGCATAACATCGCTCATCAAGCAAATTTACCTCATCCAGAGGCCGCAATACGTACCGACTGAGTCCTTAATGTCTAAAAGTATCTGCGGACACCAGTCTTTTAATTCCACCTTTGCCCAATGCCTTGCACTGTAGCTAATCACGGATGTCTTTATCGGTACTAGGGTATTACAGTACCATCAACATATCTTTATTTGTTGTGCGTGGTCCTCCAAGTTAAACAAAGGAAATCTTGACCCATTTCTCTGAGTAGTTAACCTTGTTCGCAGTGTCCACATCATGCACAAGCTTTCTAAACTCTGCCGTCAGCGCTCCTCGCTCATGCTGTTATCCTGCTTCCTCTTGAGCTGGCTTTCCTTGAAGACTCTCCACGATATAACGAGTTGCATACCTGTTGTGACGCCCAAGGTCTACTCAGACTCCACTCAGGCTGATCCCACGCCCGTTAGCAGGAAAAGTCTGTCCCCAAAGAACTCCTCGACTTTCATCATTTGGCTTGCGAGCGAACGGCTCTTTGTGTTTCCGAATATATTGTCAACGCTCCTACGAGAACAGTTCATCCATCAGGTCCTTATTCTAGGCTCGCCTTCTATTCTCGCCCAAGTGAACCATCATCTACAACGCTCGGTCAACCTCCTTCCCGCCCAATCGTATGTTTACATACAGGCCTGGACACCGGATCTTCAAGAGGTACAAAACTGGAAACATACCGTGCAACAACTTTCTAGCAACGGGACTCATCAGGTTTCCCTGGACCAAGTGACGCTACCTGGCTCTATGCTCTTTGGGACCTCGCCTTGGCTTAATCGCGTCGAAATCTGGGACGATAATTCAGCTTGTGTCGCTCCACTGGATCAATTCCGAGACGGAGCCGTAGTATCTCTTCCCTTCGCCTTCTCGCCTTCTGCTCTGAGGGGTGGTCACTTTCCCGGAGGCGTCTTGAGCGGAATTTTTCAACGTTTGGACGAAGAATCTCGTCTTATGGAACTTAGAACTGGTCAGGATGGATGTAGGGAGGTACGGAATATCTCTGCGGCGTGGCACCTGCCTCTTCTCGAGACCTCGGAGGCCATCCATCACACACCGCCTTTAGGAACATTTGTTGTCCTCCTGGCTACTGCATTTGACGTCCAAGCTCTCTGTCCAGTATTGTTCATGCTAAAGAAGAGCGGGCATAACATCCAAGTTTTCATCACGGAGCACTGGTCCCCTCAAGATTTCCAGGATGTAGATTGTGGTCTGGACAACTTCAGGAATATATTCTGGGAGCTTGGTCTATCTATGGCTTGGGCTAACACTGTTCTCAATGGGGCGGACATCGTTATTACTACGCCTGATATGGGGGATGTTCTTCCTCTCGCTGGGATGGTTTCGACTTCAACTATTGTAGTTGAAATACCCCGCGCTGATCTCCGCTATTCGACATGGTTGAACGCGCTTACATTGAATGAGTGGAAAAGTAAGGGTTCTCTTATGTCATCTGATTTGCGTTCAAATTTTGTGTGAATAGATTGGAAGACCCCTCGTATTGAAATTAGCGTGATAACCAATAATCGACCTGATTCTCTTCAACGACTTTTGCACTCCCTCCAGCTCGCCAGGTTTTATGGGGACGAAGTGAACATCCGATTCAATACAGAGCGGAATAGCGATGCAACTACAATGCAGGTGATTGATAGATTCAACTGGGACCATGGAACCGTCTCCGTCCACCATCGTGTTATCCAAGGTGGCTTAATTGCTGCTGTAGTCGAATCTTGGTATCCGCATGGTAATGACACCTACGGAATATTACTCGAGGACGATATAGAAGTCTCTCCGTTGTTCTATGCCTGGTCAAAAATGGCCCTTTTACGTTACAGGTGTGTCGGATGTCTATCACCTTCTCGCAGTCTCTGATATATTAATCTTTTCTCAAGGTATGGAGAAGCTTTCGAACGTTCAAATCGTCTATTTGGGATAAGCCTATATCAACAAAAAGTTTTGGAACTCCCCCCAAGTGGACGCAAACTCTTCAACGCTCGAGATCTCTTTTACGCATCGGGTCTACCATATCCGACAACACCCTATCTATCCTCCATTCCTTGCAGCTGGGGTGGCCTTTACTTCCCGGAACACTGGCGCGAGTTCCATTCCTTTCTTCAAATGCGTCTAGAAACACCAACCATCAACCAAGTCCGACACATCGTCCCAGGTGTACGATCAAATCACTGGAGATCCTCCTGGAAGAAATTCTTCATCGAACTTGTTTATTTGAGGGGATATGTGATGTTGTACCCAAACTACGACGACTATCTTTCCTTCTCTACCAATCATCTTGAACCGGGTTCTCATGTGAAGGTCGTTAGCCCCGGAAAACGAGATATGTTCAAGGTTCCCTTGATGGGATTGAGCGACCATCAAAAAGTTCTCGACTTTCCGCACGGTCAACTCCCACGATGGAAAGCGCTTCCGGTTCTTAATCTTAATGGCTCTCTCAGCTCGTTGGTTGGCTTGGATATTGATGGTCGGTCTCGTCGAATAGAACTCACGGGATGCTCTGAATCGATGAGGCCTTTCCATGCGGTAGATCTATTTTGTTAACATACAAATGGTGTATCGGGTCCAAGTCAAAATAGAAAAAAAATATTACATCTTGAGCCCAAACCATGTTACATAGCGATTTGGGAACTGTCTAATCCTAGTGCATGAAGGAACAAGTTTACATTGGCTAATCTGGTCTCCCACTCTGGGTCACCAGCAGCCCACCCTTCTTTTGCGGTCGTGATATTGTCCAAAACTTTTTCGCGCAAGGCAGTTACGAGTATCTGGTGTTGTTCAGTCACAGCGTGCAGAGCCAATGCAGCAAGGAACTGCCAGACGGGCTGATCGACTATATCATTTGGGGGTTGTGCTTGGCCAGGGTTTATGGCCAGCGCGATGCGGGTAGAGGGGAAGAGGATCAGGAAATGCGGGGCAAGCAGTTCGAATAAGTGATCAAAGATGAGTTGCCTGCCAGACCCATCAGCGCACTGCCGAACACGTAGATAGACCAACGAACCATTGCTCTGCTTCCTCCTGTGTGGGCAATTCTGCGATCTCTGTTGCGTTTGCCATGGATTGTTTGATGACTTCAACACGGCTGAGAAATAATGTCAAGAGGGCAAGGCCAGGCTGGGGGATTGTCTTATGAATAGAAGCCGGGAAACATGTCACATAACATACTTTGGTCTGTGCTATTGCGGCGACATTAGTACGATCGAGCAACAGCCCCAAGAGGCCCGTGATGAGGCGAAGGCTTGCTTTGGCGACAATGGGGAGGATGCTTTGGAGGACGCTCCCAAGGAATGCTTGGGTCTGTCTGTCTGCGTCATTCCGTTCTCTCGTTTCTTGAAGTGAATCTAGCAAAGGAGCATGAACAACAACGTCCAGCTGACTAAAGCATGCAACGACGAGTGTTAATAATGTAAGCATCCGCTGGTGGTCTAGGTGGCGCGTAAGGCGAGGAAGAAGTTTTTTCCCTTTGGTGGCTGATAAAATCGAGACAAATGGATGCGGATTACTACACGATATTAGTAGAGCGTATGGGCAAGCAACAAAACCTACCTTGTTTCAAGAGGCTCCATGACCCTCATGTTATCCCAGACCTGATCGACGAGTTCATCGTACTCCTTTTCCCTTATGGTCGCAAACATTAGCTTGGTAAGAGAACCGCTGTTATCATTTACCATTGCGCTAGTGCTTCCTCCTCACCTTGAGGGGGCTGATCGCGCCGTAGTTGCTCAACTTGCAAGACTAGATCGTACAAGAGCTCGAGCACGATCAAAACTTCTCGATGGGACAAGGGTTCTTTCTTCACGAGATTGTCGGTCTGCAAACGTAACGTCAAAGGTTGATAACAGGAACTTCTTCATAGAGCATACCCCAGCAGCGCTGCCTAGTGCCTCTCGCCCTAATTTCGCGGCTTCCCTAGCCGCACCACCCTCCAGAATCGAGTTCTTAGAGATAAAGGCATGCACAGAGGTACCCGTTGGGGATGTACCTGAACCACCGTCTACCTGTAGGAGTTGTCTGGGTGCAGCTTTGTAGCTCCTTCCAGATGTTCTTCCAAGGGCGCCTTGCAGGCTGTGAAGTGCTATGAAGAGTCGTGAGACCACGGCTTGTTGCACAAGGAAAATACCCACCATGGAGTCCCTTTTCTTCTTCTCGCCGTCGGGCATTATTCACAATTCGCTCAACTTGTTGTTCCATCCTTTGCATGGCACTAGGCCGGCGATTTCCTCCTTTTTGGGCAACACCAAGACCCACGCCGCCTCCAGAACCGAATTTCAACACACGTTCGTCTTGCGACTGCAGCCCCAGCCGGGACCGTAGAATAGCGCCGTACACTTGAGCGTAAAAATCGTCAGCATAAGGGTCCTGCGTAACAAGTTGCGAAACTTGGATCCGAGTGATAAAATCCTTGTCGGACTGGGTCATGAGATCATTATAACGTGCCTTAATAGATTTTTGAGTTTTACTGGAAGGGAGCTAGGATATCCAGGCCCTAGGCGTACCATATGTGCGATCTTAGCGGCCTTTCTCCGGCGCTTCTCCTCCATCTTTTCTGCTTCAACAATCTTCCGCATTGCCTCTGCGCGTAGAGCTTCCTGATCGGCATGAGGAGCCTGCATTTCTCGAAGGAATTCTGCTTGGGCCAATTCGGAGAGCAAACGTTGTTGTACCTGGATATTCTGGGATTGGTATGCTAAACCCTGCTCAGGAACTTGAGCGGGATATTGAGGATTACGTATCACAGGGGATCGGGAACGCTGTCGGCTCTGGTCTTGGAGGTGCTGTTGTTGGAGGAGATGGGCAAGTTGAATCTCAGTTAACTGGGAAGCGGAAGGAGGCCTATTATCAACGGGGGTGTTGATGTTCATCTGTTGATTGAATCGAGCGACCATCTGCCGTTCCATTTCCTCGTATCGTAGCTGTTCTTGTAACTCCTGCAGCTGCAGCTGTTGCTCTTGCTGCAAGAGGAGCAAGTGCCGCTGCTGCTCAAGGAACCGAGGGGAACGAGACACAGGTAGCATGCGTGGAGGTGGGGTACGCATGTGCTGAATTTGCGAAGCCTGTTGCAGCTGTTGTTGTTGTTGCTGCTGCTGGAGCAGTCGCTGCATCTGCTCTTGCTGATGCAACCTCTGACGATGCAGCTCTTGCTCCCGTAACTGTTGCTGTTGCTGTTGATAGAGAAGTTGTTCTCCTTCCTCCTTGCGGCGCTCTAGAATTTGCTGTTGCAAGAGCTGATACTGACGTTGTTCAGCGGCACGAGACTGCTGAGCAGCGAGGCGCATTTCGGCTTCGATTTCTTCGAGTGTTCTGACGCCAGATTGGCCGATTCCATGTGCAAGGGGTTGAGCGCTGTGGACAGGATCGTCAATAGAGAAAGGAGAGAAGCGGGTTTGTGCCGCGAACGATGGAGATGCTCGAGCTTGATCAGGACGGCCTCCGCCGTTGACTCGGGGTAACACTGAGAAAGGGCTCTTGTCGTCCCATATGCCTTCCAAGGATTGTGAAGGATACGAAGCAAGAGACGCTGCTGAAATTAATTGTCAAGACAAATCAAGCCACCTATGATTGTGTCATACGGGGTTGACCATGTTTTGTTGACGATGGCTGCGGAGCTTCGCGACTGGGGGCTACTTCATGAGAAGCGATAACACCGAGCGAGCTTCCTCCCGAAGGATGGTTGAAGTCTGGGAGGGCCGGCTTTGAGAAATCGAAGTCCTTCCCTAGTGAGAATACAAAATGAATAGCAAGTATTTAGCCAAGTCAGATCGATATGCTTACCAACAGCACCAGCACCACCGAAAGTCTCGTCATTCAGTTCATCGCCGCCTTCTTGAAGGACATCACCAAGGCCATCGTAATTCTCTTCGCCCCAATTGTAGACAGCGATGTCTTCATTGAAAGTCCCTTCAAGAAACTTGCGCCGTTCTTGTTCTAGATCGTTTTGTTCAAAGCCAAAGAAGGACATGAGAGCATTGAAAAAGAGGCTAAAGGTTAAGTGTAGGATATCAGGCTTGTTGAGGCCGATAAAATGTCGGCACTGGCTCAGGCTGCTCCTGCTTCACTTCCAGACGTGGACAAATAACACCAAACAAGTGCATCTATTCTCGCCTAACTCAAAAATAGTACAGAATACAGGATTGATAGAAATTTCTCGTCCTCTACAATACTGAAGTGTGCAACCTGTGAACGTCTTCCAAGAAATCTAGCAGAGTGCTTGCACTCCACGCTTGGGTATTGCAAGAATCCTTACAAAACTGCCCATTAGCGTTCGTCAGTTCTGGAATTCCTGCCCAGGGATCGTTCTGGATATGGTGCTTTGGTGTTAGGAGAATGTGGTGTAGATGATGTAAAGTAACGCGGGGGTCCTGAGGAGATATGAGAAAACAGAATTTCTGATTCTGCGAGACTCACCTCCTTGCCTGCACCTACCCTTGTGTCGAAATGAAGGTAGGCTCGCAGGAAGTAACCTAAAGGCCACCCCCACTCAGGTCCCTATGCTGCATAAGCACCACTCAGTATACACTTAGGACAACTCACATTGTGGTAGTTCAATCCTTTAGCAATTGAAGCATCTTCAGAGTCGTTGGAGTTATCATATACTGGCCGATACTGCCAGTCATTAGGATCTAGGGTCTTCATCCCAAGGGGACCGCGAAGGACTTGGTCTGCTAATTGAAGAGCACCCAGTGCGTGGGCTTCATCGAAGAGCTCAGGAGCCACTACCATGGCGATTGGGAAGTTCGGGCGGAATTGGTAGTTCGACCACTCTCGACCTGTTCCCGAGCCATACACATCTTTATAAATACCACGGCGATTTATTAAAGACGGGTTAACGTTATAGTTGGGGTCATCGGCGGGATCTGGCATCCGTCATGTTAGCGGAGGCTTTAGGGACGAAGGGGAACCTACCAAGGGGAATATAATAGCAGCGTTCGAAGGATGAGCATATCAAGTTTGACCACTCTCTATACGTTATTAAGGTTTTGCGCCCGTGGACTATGACAGGATATAAGTTCAGGAGCCGAATGTACTTTCTCCACTTACCAGTTGCCTCTACTCCCTTGAAGGGAAATTGACCTGCAGCTGATAACCCATCCAACCACCGCAGTGTGCTTTGAAGCAATCCGGTGATTTCGACTGGTGCACCGTCCCTGGGCGTCCCCGGCTTGCCTTTGGTTCCCGCCTTGACAGATTCGCCCATCTTGTCCATCCACGTACCGCAATTGTGTGGATTACCACCAATCAGCAACCCAGTCTCCCAATCCACCTCGATGTCTATGGTAAACCCGGCGTCAGACATTTGCATATCCAGGTTTGGACCCGCGTTATGTTCGCGGAAGTGAATCCCGTCGGCATGACGTTGTAAAATTTCTTGGATTATTTCAGCGAGGGTGCTGAAGTACGCATAGGCCCCTGGGTCATCCCAGGTCACCCAAGAGTCGTCAGGTGGAAATCGGCGATTCACTAATTCGGAGAGTATGGAAATGCCATCAGGGGCCATCGACACGTAGTCTTGAATGTTTTGGAGCATCCACCAGGGCGAGTCTCGAGAATTGTACCTGGGCAATTGATTAGAGGTTAAGCGCAATAGAATGGCAAGGCTGCATACCGGGGATTGCGAGTCGAATCCAAGAGATTGGGTATCAGACCGTGTTTGAGGGTAGTAGCAAACGCGAGAATGTGCTTCTTTGCCCCCTCGAAATTACCTGTAGTTAAAAATAGACCCCGCAACGATATGAAGACGTCACGTCCCCAACATCTTGCCCAGCCAGTTGAAAAGTGTGGCAACCCGGCTGCAAGAGATGGTGTCGAAAACGACGGATCTAACGACGCGGAGCGGACTAATCCGTGCATTTGCACTGCACACATAGCTAAATCGTGGGTGAAGTCGTGACCCGAGAGAACAAAGTCAGAACATTGTTCCACAACAGCGCGACGAGCAGCTTTGTAGGCGGAAGAGATAACGAGAGCGAAATATTTTGGTCGCGAATAGTTTGGGACACTGCTTTTGATTCTGTCGAAGCGTTCTTTGAGCCAATGAGCGGGCTTCGCGAGGTGCGGAAAGGTTGCCGTTTGTCTTTATGCGAGTCAGATAAGTTCGAGAAGCATCAGAAAGTACTTGCTCTTGTAATCGTGTGTAGGTATAGTCTAGTGCCCATGCACCATCACGCAGATGTCCGCAGAGCGGGTGACCCAGATCGTTGGTCCTCATTATCTCGCGTAAGGGGTGCATCCAACCCTCAAGTCCACAGTAAACCAGGTTACCATAGTTGGGAACGTTGTATGCTCCAAAACCTCCTTCCGTTGCATCCCGTTCTTCGTTGTCGGTGCGGTGCAGGATGATGTTAAGGTCGACCAAATTAGCATGACCGAAAGCCTCTTGAGCATCCGATGTGCAAAAAGTATCCAATGACGGTTCGTAATCTTGGAGCTGGGTTTCGAAGAGCAAAATGCTTCCTGGGGGGAAGATATCAGGGACCCTAATTTCGGAATAGGGGCCGTTCTCGTCAACGCCTTGCGTGAGGGGGAGGGGTTCGATGTCATGCACGACGGAGGATAAACCCTTAAGAAGTTTGTCATCCTTTGAAAAATCGTCGGAAGATATCTCGATGCTTGCTCCCAGAATGAACTTGACCTCACTGCGACGGAACTTGATAGGATCGACTAATGCGCGAGTGGTGAGTTTAATTCCATGATCGTGGTACGACGTACTAAGCCCACGACTTTTGTCGCCTTTGCTAAATGCGGTGTGTGCGATAAGGACATATCCCTTCTGAGTGGTGGGCTGGATGCGGTGAACGACAATGTACTGGGAGAGACGTCTTCAGCTACAACGATCGTGAAGGGGATGATTGCCTTACGTCATTTTCTTGGTGAACATGCCCTTCTTCATAGCCACCAAGAACCATTTCGAAGTGCAATCCGTTGAGCACACGTTTGATCCGCGCGATTCCACTATGATCCCCAAGACCTGTTAGTTCGTATGTCCGTTTCTCTCCAACCAGGTCAAGAAGTTTAGGGTACAGATCATCGAACCCTTTCACGGATCCGACGGCAGAGAAGCTGAACGTTACAAGCGCACCGCTACACAGAGCATCCTCCGCCGAGCGCTTATCGAGAGGAGACTCGTTATCGTGCGTTAAGTCGTATAAGAGGGCATGGGGCATAGAGCCCGAGAGCGGTGTTACAACACATGAGCGGATTGGCCCTTTGCCCGTCGGTGATGGGAGCTCTTCTAAACTTGTTAGACATGCCACATCCATTGATCCTGAGTGACGGCATCGTTTAACAGCTTTACAATTCGAAACAAAGGATCGAACCTATCGGCTTCCCGACACCATGTCGGTATATCAGCCTTGAGAGCTCTTTGGGATCCCATGCGTTGTAAGTCTCCCGAATGAGGCTGTTGATCCCTAGCCGCTTGACGAACAGATAATCCATTTCCTCACTTCCGGTGAACAACTCCGCGCACACGTACAGGTCTGGCCGGGCGACGCGGGCGGCGTCAAGCATAGCAACACCGACTTCGAGGGGCGTGGAGTGGCAGTTGTCGATTCTAAACCCATCAAAAGTTGCAGCCAGTGAGGTGACATATTTCTTCATATGGGCCCATAGCCACGGGTTGGCAGATGCGTCAGCCCCATATCGCAATTTAACACAATCGCCCCAAACGATGACTTCTCGGCGAAGGTATGCCTTGGATGGGAGTAAGGCGAAGTTTTGAAGAGGGTTTGCATTCCACATCCATCCATTGTTTGCGAGAGAGTATGCGAGGGGATCGGTATTGGGACCAGCATCGACGCGGGTAAAATAACTTTCGACTAAGGGTCGCCTATAGTAGGTCAGCAGAGTTGACAGTAGGAAGGTTGGGCTCACTTCTCCGTGATGTCACCAATCTTGGGACCATGAGCATCCAAACGCATATACTTGATACGATTACGGATATTGTGCAATGCCACTTTGGTATCCTCCTCCCATTCTGCGTACAAATCAACGTTCAGAACATCCACGACTTTGATCCAGTTGTCGGTCAGAAGCTCGTGGTCCTGGACACCAGGGTATGCCGCTTTTATGAACCCTGCGGAAACAGTAGGGTCGACCTTAACGCCTGAACGAGCCGCCAGCAAGCCAAGTCCAAGAATTCCACCCGAAGCTTTGACGATCTTAGCAAGCTCAACGACCGTCTTTCCACGGGGGCTTTCGCCCAACCAGACTTTGGCAGTCCCAGCGTTCAGAGCATTTCTTATGGTCGTCCGTTCCTGAGCAGCGTCGAGGATGTAATATTCCCAAAGTCGCAATTTATTCACCACCTTCTGGAGGGCTTCGACAAGGGTTTCAATATCCGATACGGATTTTACTGCAGTTGGTAAACCATTGGCGGCAAGTGACCGGGAGAACTCCTGGATAGCATCGTCCAACTCAAGAGCAGATGTCAGGTGCGGCGTATTTGCAGGACTATACCCTAAGGGAAGATAAATGGACAGCTTGGTTAGACAACATAAGAGGGTAGTTACCTGCCTCAGGATGTTCGACCAACCAGGGGCTATCGTTTGACGTGTGGTTGAGCACAACGTCGGCTAAGCTCAGTAGACCGTATTCCTCTCTGGCAATCTTGAGAATGGTTTCAATTTGTTGCTCCTCTGTATCAGAACTTGTGCTCCCAGTAAACATACTGGGGTCGTACTTGAGCTGATGTCGGATAGAGTATGGACTGTCACTTTCGCCCCTTTCTTGGAGTGGCGTATAATGCAGCATGGTATAACCACGGTCCTTCGCCTCTTCGAAAAAGCTTCTCCATTGGGATATGGGACCCATCCATTTCGAAACAACGGTCAGGATGGAAAGGCCGTCCAACGGTAGGTTCACGTAGTTAGACTGTATCTCACCGCCCTTTGAAGGGGGCAGGGGTTCGAGAGTCGGAGAGAGGATGGGCGTGCGCGATTTGACCCTGAGTACAGGATCGACATTGAAGTAACCTTCTCTGCCCTTGACGCGTTTCCCGGGCGTCATGCTCTCATACTCTACCCAATATACGAATGCCCCGGCATGTGAGATAGGGAGATCAACCTGGATCGGTTTGGAAAAATCTGTGGGCAGGCTGTTACACAATTAGCATAGAGTGCGCCTCCTTGTTGAGTCGTCCTACCTTCGCTCTGCAAAACGATCGCGCCCAAATACACCACCGTCCAGTGGGAAATTGGTTTTAAAAACGCCGTTACGCGCAGCGGGGGTGCCTGCATCAAAGGAAACGCGCAGTATGTAGGGCACAGAAGCAGGCGGTAACCGAATATACTGTGCCCAAGAATTTCTGGTCAGACAGCGGGTATAATGCGAATAGAGACACACGCACGGAGTGGTCTTTGTGAGGCCCGCCATCAGAGTCTAGACGGAGCTCATATACGCGGATAGGACTCTCCCCAGGAGTGATCTTGGATTGAAAGAAATCGATGCCCTCATCGGCCGGCGTCTTGGGGGTCAACGGAGAGGGAACGGTAGCAAACTCGGATTGGAGAGGGATCTGAACTGATTGAGGGGGCCTCTGCTTCGGGCCATTGGGCGGGTGCATGGTTGTGGGAGGAAGGAAAGAGAAAGATGGCCAGGTAGAATGGAGTTTTGGGGCCCATTTCGTTCGCCCATGTGATGTCACAGACTCGACAGTATTTACGGCAGACAACATCCCATATCCGGAAGTGCTACTTCTATATTCTACATGTACATCCCGTAGTCCTCCATGTTCATACCATGTCCTATCCATAGATTACTTAGTTACCACCTTCGTCATCCCCCGCTAGCCCTGACCCCTGGTTCGTCCGCCCGTGTTCGTCTGTTCCTTTATCTCGTGGCGAAGCAGGTGCTGCACTCGTGCTCCCAACAACTCTTCCGCGCCCATCAGTTACGAACTGGGGTTCTTCAGGTGGCCTAATCGGCGCGCTGCGTTCAGATTCAGCCTGGTCCAGGCTATAAGAATCCTGTGTTAGATATGTCGGTGTTGATCGCTCGACTCGTCTTACCTCTGCCAATCTACAATCTCCCCCAAGATATTGTAGTTGGGTGCCAGCCGCCATGGGTGTGTCTCGTCATGCTCGTCGACATCGCTCGAGGAACTCTCATCCACGAACTCTTGAACGTCCTCATATTCCTCATCGCTGCTATTCGAAACACTTTCTAGCCCTGGCATGCTATGAGTGTCGTCCTCATCACGAGGGTCAGAGAAGCCCCTATTGAATGGTTCCATCGGTTCTAATGGTGGGGGAGGACCGTTCCGCCGACGCAAACTATTACCGACCTCCCGCGTCTATCAAGTACTTGAGTTGAAACCCAGTGATTACGATCGTCGAAAGGGCCTACCAGCGTCTCTAGCCGGTCAATAACCCGCCCAGGATCAGGTATTTGACTAAGCCATCCGAAACCAGGTGGGTGCTCTTCGGCTTGGCCTACCGCCCCTGCGACCAACCTTTGGCCAGCAATCCGCTCAAGTCCAGCCCTAATTGCTTCGACGGCTTGCAACACTGTCGTTGATCTGTCATGCCTGGCATCGTTGACGTCCCTTCGATTCTGGGCGCCATCAGCCCCCTCCATCACTTCATCCAGGCTTTGACCGGAACGGTCCGCAATATCGGGTCCAACGAGGTCGTCCGCGCCAGTCGCAAACTCAAGTAGGGAAGCTAGGTTGAAGGTGAAGGTGTAGTCGCTTTGTCGGGCTTGATGCACCTTGAAATGATTAGATAACGTAACAGTGAACGCAGCCAGACTTACGGGCATGTACTTGTCCACTCCGTCGTTGAAAATATACGAGGTTCCGTCTTTGTTCTTGTGTTGATAGAAGCAGTCTTTCCCGAAAGGGCAGAAGGGGGTCCCCGATGGTGACGAGATCGAGTCCTGATAATATCTGCGTGGATGAGCATATACCCATTCGACGCATTGAATGGCGAGGAGGCTTACTTGCAGGAGACGCGGCCCATGCTCTCCTTGTATGCGAGAGTGGTTCGCTCTCTTTGGGGATCATCCGTGGGGTAGAATCTGGAGGACGGTGTGATAAATTTGCTGCTCGCTCTGCACATCGGACACTTCTTCGTATTCCCTGAGAAGACGACATCTGCCTGCTTCCCATTCGGGTCTCTCCATTGACGGATGCACTGCAACGAAGGAATTTTATGTCAAGAAGAAACACAGAACTTGGAATCTACCTCAAGACAAAAGACGTGGCTACAACCGCCTTGACAGGAGTTGAGAAGTTGCACAGACGATAAGGAGGAGCACTACGCACTTAACAACCCAAAAGTGAGGGGCTTTTCAAAGCAGATGCAACATGTTTCCTCTTCTTCGTCCTTTGGCAGTTCATTTGGGGGGTCGACATGTTTGAACCAGCAATGCTTCCCTTTCTTGCAGAACCCTACCCTCGAATTGAATATGGGAGACGGATACTGGCAAGGAATCAAACCCTTTGCGTAAAAGCGGCACTTCTTGGACTGATCGTATGGCGAGAGCTTGGTATCACCGTGAAGAAATTTGCAGCTATCACCGGCATAGCACCCTCGAGATTCCGTGTAGTACTTGCAAACTCCTCGAGCTTTCGAGGTCACTGGGCGATCCATGATGATGTTGTCATTGACCAGAACGAGCCAAATGGGCCACGGCTACCGGCTTACTTCGGGGTCACATGGCAAAGTGTTCCAAATGGTCTTTCAACTGCCACCCCCAACCAATCACCATGTCGCTCTCCTCCACAGGCAACATCAAGGTGCAGTTAACGACAAATCTAGGACAAAGGGCTCCCACGTACTTTGAAGCCCTCAAACTCTTTGTTGCTGGACAAACGTCGCGCGCAGAGTTCGAAGAGACCGTCCGGCAGCTTCTGGATGTCCCGAGCTTAGGTATGTGCTGGTCTTCTTCGCATGTCCCGAGCTCATTTTTCACTAGTACAGCTTCATAATGCGTTGATAATTTCTTTGTTTGATGCGACAGTAGTGCATCGAAGACCTCCAACGCCCCCGCCTCCAGCAGTACCGAAGCTACCGCCTCGTAAGAGACGCCGTACCCTTCTTCCTTACCAAGGAGCAGAAGTCCCTGACTCTGCCTTGACTCTGCGCTCTTCGCGGCTCAAACGGTGGGCTCTTGCTATGGGAAAGCGCGAACGCGAACGATTGCAGTCACTGTCGACCGTAGCACCCTTAGTGGAGCCACTACAACCTCGACAAGAGAGGGATGAAATTGCACGCGAAAGGGGGGTGGTACTACTGCAAGAGAGAGGAGGTTCTTACTCGTTCACTGCCCGTACATATCGGATGCTGACCGCAGTGTAGAGGCGCCTGGTAGCCGCCTCCCGATCCACCTTCACTCGACCACGCATGCTCCGACTATCCAGCATATAGCCGATCGCATCAATCTTATTTGCGCACAAAACAACTTGGGTGCACCAGCACGTAGTGTTCCTAGTCTGATGAACTTGGCTTGTGAGGTATCCGGACACCGTCTCCACTCCAATGCTGGATTGACACGGTGTTACAGGCTAAACTCAAGCAACTGATCACGCATGCCCTAACTTTAACATCCACCTCAAACGCGATATCCTCTATAAATCCTTCCTCGTCCCCTTCAGTAAGTACGCATTTCCTCAATTGTTCACATGCTAAAGATTGTATGTCGTAACAGCATTCGCAGAAGGTTCTCTCGGCATCGGCTTTTCAGAGCCTGTTCACGCTGAAACCATCGGAGCTCCCTAACAAGTCTGCGGCAGCGATGCAATTGTCCTTGGATGATCATGATGAGTATGACGAAGAGGATGAGCTGGTCCCGTTCAAGGATCGAGAAGCACATGATGAACGATGGCAACTCATGGCTCTATTAGGACAACGAAGTACCGTGAAGGATATGTTACGTGAGGCGCGGCGGTGAATTGGGATGCATTCGAGGTCTATATCATATTTATGCGTGCTGTACTTGTATCCATACCCGTAATGTGTGCCCTAGTGTTTGGCATCGGACTTTGGAGCAAACATCAAGCGAAGAGGACCTGCACAGTTGCGTGGGTTCTCGGTCGTCCGTAGCAGTGGACAGAAAACGACGAGCGGTACCAGCACTGAAGCCTCCAGCCTAGAGCAAGGCAAAAACATGTCTCATATGCTCCCCACGCTGCCCGATTGCCGTGCGTGTCTGCCCTCTGCTCTCGCTGACGCTGCCAACCACAACGAACAACCATCCCTGGGCCTGCATAACTCTGGCCCACCTTTCTCCCACCTTCGATCAAGAGAGCCCACCATGAATCTTACCCACCAGGCGCGCTGTTCTTCATCCCCCAGTCTTCCTTCTATCCCATTCCCCGGTCTTTCAAACGTAGACCACACTTGTCTCGATTGTATCGCGGAATGCAACGACCTGTGTCCTTCTGCGGACGCAATCAAAACCTCGATGTGCACCGACCAGTGTGTGGTCGTCGCATGTGACGATCCCGAGCATGCAACGAAAATGTGTTGTCATCAAGAGAGCTCCCATCTACAGTGCGAATATGCTTGCGACACCGCTGAGGGCTGCTCTGACTGTACGGGCTGGGATAAATTGGTACGTGATAACGAATTCATAACCTTCCAGCACCTCGGGAACTCACATTCATACCGACTAGCTTCAGTGTTGTGCGGACAACACACCCTATCCCACAGATCAAGTGCGACCGGCCACCTCAAATCTCGAGATGTCGTGGGACTCATGTCTGGTCGATTTTCTTTGTGAATGCGGCGAGTTTGTGGGAGACAGTTGTATACCAACACACAATTATTCCGATCAGTTGCCCCCATCATCCTCGATCACAGAATCAACAGCATCGACTCCATCCCTCGGTTCAACACCTTCCAACTGCATGGATGACTCACTGTTCAATGTATCGGATCCTACACCAATACACCCTAGTCCTTTCTCTCAGACGTCATCCCCATCACCGATATCATCACGCCCTTCGAACGGTAACCTAGCAGGAACCCCAGCTCAAGGGTTGCTTCAATGTATGTGGGGTGACTGTCAGGTGACGTTTTCCACCCTTTCCGACTTGGTTGGGCATGTCAATCTCCAGCATTTGCGTCTTCCTGCCCCTGATGCCGAGTGGGGAGCACATCAACAGAGCTTATTATACACCACAATTCCAACTGCTCATGCTCAAGCCAATCCAAGTCAATTTTGCCCATGGCGGAATTGCAGGCTGTCCCCAGAATCTATCCCTGGGCCTTCTAAGCATGTCTTCAGGTCCATGATGGGAGATCAACATTCAGGGGCACTGGGCTTTCTTGTTAACCACCTCCTACAAGATCACCTGGGGTTACCAGCTCCTGGACTACATCGTATATCACAACCTGTTGATCAGGAGGTGAACACCAGCACAACCCACATTTCTCCAGCAATTTCAGCTGTGGAGTTAGACATTGGGCCCCCTGTGAATGGACCCTGTGTGTCCACTCAGACAGCACAACTAGAAGTGACCCAACAGTGCCACAGTAGTCATCCATGTCTTTGGGTAGGGTGTGGAATGAACTTCCCTGTTTGTAATGAACTTACTGCCCATCTTACTGTGGCACATGTTGGATCTGGTAAAGCTCAATATGAATGTTATTGGGAGAATTGCAATAGAAATGGAGAAAATGGGTTTGGCAGCAAACAGAAGATTTGTCGTCACTTGCAAGTAAGTAAGCCTTTGCTGGTATGGTAGGGAATATACTCACAAGCTGGCCAGTCACACACAGGACATCGGCCTTTCCAGTGCCAATTATGTCAACAGAATTTCTCAGAAGCAGCTACATTGCAACAACATATGCGCCGGCATACACAAGAGAGTAAGTATATCACCCTTTTTCCACACTTTATACTACTAATTTTATTATACAGAGCCTTATGTTTGCAACTATCCCAATTGTGGCAAGTCATTTGCAATCACAGGAGCTCTGACCATTCACAAGCGAACACACAATGGTCAAAAGCCTTTCAAGTGCACATATTGTGATAGGTGTGTTTGCTTGCTTCCAATTTCAGCTATTACATCAAACTCCTCATCTTGTATCATCAGGGCATTTGCAGAGTCTTCTAATTTGTCAAAGCATGTATGTACTTTTCCCTGCTGCCTTTTCTCTCTAATGTCTCTTGTATGCAGCTGCGCACACACACTGGTGCCCGTCCATACAGTTGCCTTGAGCCTGGTTGTGGGAAATCATTTGCCCGTCCAGACCAGTTGACAAGGCATGTTGGTGTACACAAACGGAAACAGTCTGTTCCAGATGCAGTGACAAGCAAAGTCAATTAGATTTGTCAGCTGGCTTTAGATCTGCTGTTGTGCCAGATGGACAATTATTTTAATTTTATTTAGTACTTTGTCTTGGAGATTCAGAGATAAAATAAATAAGAAGCACACCATATACAGTGACTCAAACAATTGTTCCAATGTTTGGGTATTTTTGAAACATGTGAATGAGAGAGACTGTGTACAGTAGTTCTGAAACCTCACATTAGTGAAATGAGGCTTTTTCTAGAAGTATTTGGCATAAAGATCCAAATTATGTAGCTACATCTGGATTTCCCATGCCAGCTTCAGGTGAGTGTCCAATGTAAACAAGATATATAGTGAGTAACGTAGAGATACATACCTACTATGCATCAATGTAAACAAGAATATCAAAGACAAGGTGCATAGAACGTTGGAATGTGTGAGGTAACTATATGATGATGTAATTGGGGCTGTAGGTAAATAACAATACACACTAGGTATGGGGAAGGGGTAATACAAGGAATCTAGTAGGAAAGGAGTATGATGAAGGAAAGAGAAAGGTAAGGATGGGGGTGGCTGTAATATCACCTCCGTTAATTCATCAAGAACCACAAGTCCTGCCCTGCAGCATTCTTGTTTCTGTTGAAGAAGTCCTGAACCATGTCCTCCGCATTTTTGATGGCTTCTTCATTCTCCCAGGTGTTCTCCCAGTCTCCACAGCCCGTTTGACTAGGAATTCAACCCAACAGTTCTGTTCATCCTGAAAAATGCACAATCTGACAATGGCCTCAACCTTGAATTCCTCTTCACCATCAATGATGTCAGGAGGTGGTGGGAGTTGTACGGCCTGCTGAGACACGAAGTTAGGCAAGTGGAACCTGCAAAGTAGGTGCCTGTGCTTTGCTTTCCACGAGGCAGGTAGTTGTACCCTGTATGAGCTCAGCCCAACTCTTGAGAATGTCGAACAGGCTGTAGAACTTGTTTGAGAGTTTCTTAGAAGGCCAGGCCATGCCCAGGCTTGTATCCGCAGTCTGCAGTTGGCAAAAGTCATGCCATAGCATCTTTACTTTTTTGAAGTGTGGCATCCACTTTCTTGTGCATGAGCAACATGTGGTCCATCCATTCGTTCACAGTCTCAGTTGCAATACATGTTGGACATACAAATTCGGTGTGTGGATGGAAACCAGAGTATACAAAGAATGGAGAGTGACCAGTGACGTTGGACTTGTGGTTATTGTAAGCAAACTTGGCCAAGAGAAGCCAGTGAACTCAATCATCCTGAGCAGGAGCAACAAATATGCATAGGTAAGGTAGTTCACAATTTCTCAATTAATTCACTCGACTTGGCTGTTGGTGGCGGGGTGGTACTCAGTGGACAGGTTGTGCTCAATCTTGGCCAGTGTGCATACTGTTTGTGCATGTATGGATGAAACGGTTGCGCATCACGATGGGTCCGTTTTGTTTCTAATTTTTGGCCTGTCATGGATCACGGTGCCCTCTGTTTCTTCCAAATCTCCTGTGACATGACGTAAAATTTCCGTATATCATTTCAGCCAAATTTTCGCCCAGTTTGGCACCTGTCACAGACCGGAAGAGTCCAGTTTCCTCACAGCAAACCAAAATTTCGGTCACGGTCCAGAGGTCTGTTTCATCCATACATGCACAGACAGTACATCCTTGAGGAAACCACTAGTAGACTTTACCTGGCAAGCCATATCAGGGGAAGATCTGTTCGAAGTACAGCTCTGCCACTAGCTTGGATGACATGATGACAGGGATGGGGATTGCTATCAGCATCTTCAAGTAGTGGTCTACAACCATCATGATTTTGTGAAAACCTTTCCACTCCAGGAAAGGTCCAAGGAAATCACTTAGCTCTATGGGCCGTGGCTGTGCCCGGCATGTCCGAGTCCGGGTTTTCTTTGTAATCCTTTTAAGCTACACTATAACTTTTTTAATTTATCAATTAAGAGAAGTCAAGCTTTCCTCATCTTTGCCGACTTAGTGTGTAAAACACAGCTGTTGCATGCTTTCTGTTATGATGGGAAAGGTCACTTATGCCATCTAAAGCACCATGATCAACTGGTGCTTCACTCACCATCCCATCATGGAACCACACATTGTTTTCATGTATTATTCTACAAGTAAAGTGTGCACTGCCAAAATAGATTATACCAGCCAAACAATATTGGAAGTTGTTATTGCCTATCTTAATTAAAATTGTCTTGTTAAGCATGCACCCACAGTTTGAGGTGTCAAAAACAAGTAAAGGAGGAGCCATTTGAAAATGATACACTCTCATTAGTCTTCTATTACAAGTTCTGCAATTTCTACCTCCTTTTCTTACAAAGGGATTAATCAAACCTTGTAAGTCTTGGTGATTCTGGTTTATTCTTTCTAATGCTATTGAGCAATTGGAAGAAACTTCCAGATGTTGATTGGCTTGAGGATGGAAATTGAAACATTGCAAAGTGCTCTGATGAATATCCCAAGGTGAAGACAGGATTATGCAAAGCAGTTCATTGACACTAGCATACACACCTTCTCTGTATGAAACAGGGTTAATTGCATTCATATCTCCCAAAAATCTATCCCTTGCTCTTGACAAAGACATTCTAAAATTTGAAACACTATCAAAATCATGAGCCAGAGAAGAGAGATAAGGATTATCCAAAGAATATGAGATAAAGGCTTGTGACCAATACAGTGGGTTTGATTTCCAGATATTGTAAAGTACAGTTACAATGCTGTCATATGCACAACTGTTGTTGTTCCACTGTGTGCCCAGAGGTACAAACTGGCTAGGAGGAGGTTCCATATCAACATCTTCATCAGACTCGTCAATGTGATCTTTATCTGTCTTTTGCTTTTTGCTCTTGTTATCTTTTCCTGTGGGTTTGTCCTTGATGGTTTTATCATCATTATCTTCACTATCATCATCAGCACGCTTTCTCTTCTTAGACTGCATCCAGGGCAAATCAGCAGGGGTAGCCAACTTGAAAGGATCTTTTTTGGACCAACTGATACTATGGTGAATATAATCTGGAATCTGTTGTTTTGGACATTTGGACAGAAAATTGGCAATAGTAGAATTTCTAACACCAGTCAGTACATTACGTGGAAGTAGACCTTCATAATTAAGTAAAGTAATCAAGTCAAGCATCTCCAGTTCTCTAAACTCTTGCCTCAATGCACCATCTATTCCTCCAGTAATCTTCTTCTCAGAGAAGTCACCCAAAATAAGAGTACCATCTGCAGAGCAACCTCTAGAAAGAGCTGTATAAATATGTTGATGTGTCCTACTATTCACAAGATGGACAGGATTATATGGCCTTGTTTTCCCTTGAGAAGCATAGTCAGTCATTGAAAATCCAAGTAAAACCTGAACCTGAGTTCTGGAAATAGAAACATCAGAGCCCTTTGGAAGGCTCACCATACATCTCTCAGTTGTTTTGTACACAGGTACCACATTTACAGGCAAGCCATCAAACTGTACAGGCTGAGGAGGATCTGCAAGCTTAACAAACAAAACTTGTAGAATTCTTTGGCCTTTGGAACCTGTTCCCTCAATCCAATTATACACAAAACCTTCTTGTCCCTTTGTAATACAAAGCTCTGTAGCCAGATTTGTTCTTATAATGATAGGCATTCCAATACAGAGAGACAAGCAGCCAGCAATACGTTCCTTGCAAGCAGTAACTGGTTGTGACCATAATGCATCCTGAACATGTTGTGGCATGTGAGTTGCTGCCTTATATTTTTTCCTATCTTTCAGCTTCATTTTTTCTAAATCTGGTACATAAAGCACATCTTCAGAGTAGAAATCAACCAATTCCTGACCAGTTTCCAAGGCAAATCTCTTGCTACCCAAATCATTAATACCATCTTTAGATAAGTTCCAGGAAGTAATAATAGAAACATTTCTAAACTTTTTGTCTGTTATCTTAGGGCCATTGGGCTCTGTTATATCATGCCTTTTGGACTTCAAAAAGGCTATATCTTCACTTGTGCAAGCCTTATACCTCATATTTATCAGAGCAGTTCTGAACTTTGCATCTTCAGAAGACTGGGTAGCTTGTCTCATGTTTTGCCTCAATATAACCACTGTAGTGACTTGATGCCATAAACCTTTACCCAAAGCTTTTCTCTGTTCAGGCAATTTGGTGGCTGCATGATAAAACTTTCTTGTATATAGTGCTCCACTATCACCACCAGAAACTGGAGGCAATTGGGCAAAGTCACCAGCAAAGACCATATTCATACCTCCAAAAGGATCATCTGAATTAGATTTGGCATCTGCCATTCTTTCAGATATCTTGCATAGATCTTTACATGACAGCATGGAAACTTCATCTAAGAAGAGATATCTAACACCTTGAAGTCTTGAAAGAAGCTGTGCTCTTTGTTTCCCTGAAAGTGTGTCAGTTCCAGACTGTTCATTGATACCTAAAGCATAATGATAAGTAGAACCTCCAATAAGAGCTGCAGCAGTACCAGTTGGAGCCACTAAATAGAATTCATGCTGTCTATCTAACAGAGTAAAGAAGGCAATAAGTGCTTTTATAACTTGTGTCTTTCCAGTGCCACCCATACCTCCCAAGTACATTCTAAGTTGGGGAGCATAAGGACTTATTGCATGATTAGCCACAATTTTGAAGGCTCTCTTTTGCTCAGTATTCAGTTGGAATTTCTGAACAATACCATCTGACCTCTCATGATACTCTTCAGAAAAGAATTTCTCCTCTAAAAATGACTTGTCCACAATCTTGACAGTATTAACACTTGCATTCAAGTTGAAAAGTCCCCCAGATTTTTTCAATGCTTGAGCCATAGACTTCATCCTTTGATCAAGAACATATTTTCTTTGTGCAGCTACTTCATCCTTCCAACTCTTCTTATAAGCAATGGGCTCAGAAGTACAGTTTACATCATCAGGCAGCAGGCTTGAATCAGCTACTGACCAGCCTGTTCCATCTGACATGACACCTTTTATGTATGATAACACAGTTTGTTGGTGCACATAGCTGTCATTGAGCTCTTTACCTTGCCCCACCTGATCTAGCTGGAGTTTAGTCGGACTTTGGGACTTTAGTCAGACTTTTTTGAGTCCAGTTGGAGTCTGGCACACCAAAATACACCAAAGCCTCTGCTAAGTGTCGGACTGGGCCAGACTTGGACTTGACCTAGACTCTGGGTCTAGTTGGAAATCTACCGGACTCTGACCCAGAGTCCAGGGTGATAAGTCTGGATGGAGTCTGGTAGGCTTTGACCTAGAGTTTGTATAGTATATAGCTATACTATATATAATATAGGATGTATACACATCCAACTAGAGTCTAGTTGGAGTTTATATAGACTTTGCTGTATTATATACTATTGAGAACATATACAATCTATATGGCT